>QNTS01004082.1:8876-26152 GCA_003317085.1 Hucho hucho | reverse complement strand
TGTGTGTGTGTGTGGTATGTGAGCTAGGTTCACTGCTGTGTGTGTGTGTGGTATGTGAGCTAGGTTCACTGCTGTGTGTGTGTGTGTGTGTGTGTGTGTGTGTGTATGGTATGTGTGTGTGTTTTGGCAGGTTCTCTGATGCGTTCCTTCCTGGCAGGCAGTCAGAAGAGGAATAGGGGCTAATGTCCCAATCATCTCTCTTTCCCCTCGAATAGTGCACTTGTTCACTTCCCTTAACTGATTTAAAAAATGAAATAAGTGGTATAAGAAATATGGTGGAAACTCCCACTAGCCCATGTCTCCAACCAATACAACGCTTTTAGATGTGGGAAGCAGTGAACACTTGAGGGGAAATGTGATTTTATGGGACACACCCCACAGAGGAGAAGGTA
Source organism: Hucho hucho (assembly GCA_003317085.1). Classification (NCBI taxonomy): domain Eukaryota; kingdom Metazoa; phylum Chordata; class Actinopteri; order Salmoniformes; family Salmonidae; genus Hucho; species Hucho hucho. The sequence goes on along the minus strand of QNTS01004082.1, from coordinate 25,760 downwards.
CTACGTAGAAATCCTTTCTCCTACTGGGACACTGTTCATCCAGGACGAAATGGAAGATATACCGCTAGATTCCAGGAAGGGGTGGCTGGGCTGTGTTCAGCAGAGCACAACATATTCCACTATTGAGACACAGTGGGATTACCTTCTGCCATTATATTAATCAGTCATGACTTTATCAGTCATGACTCATGCAAGACCACGGTAACTTCTTGGAAACTGTGACGACTTTTACAGAGTGGACTATCATGGATTAAATAAAGATAAATACATAACAGTCCTGTGTTGATCTCGTCATGCTCTTCAGTCATGATTCATGACATTGTTATGGACGAAGTGAAGGTTCTGGGTTCTGTCACCATGACCTCATTACCATCTTAGTCTAATAACCACTCAGTGTAGCCGACATCAATATTACAGACATATATGTGCTATGGGAAAGCACAAAATGTCCCTGTGGCAGTTATCCAGGGTTAGGGCAGGCTGGGGCCAGATTCATTGGGTGGTGGGGTAGAGGGGTTATTGAGGCTCTGCAGCAGTGTGAGTTAGAAGCCAGGCCACTACTCTACTCAGCGTGACTCAGACAGGAGCCCTGTTGACAGGCATACCAGGAACACTTCTCCTGTCACCTCCATCAGAGTGGAGCTCACGCAGCCTCAAATAGGCCACACAGGAAGATAACGCTCTGGCACGCCGGTCGGCCCAAAAGAAGAGGACGGGGGGGTGAGATAAGAAAGGAGGAGAGAGAAAGGAGGGAAGAGTGAAGTGGGGCGACAGGGCGGAGACTGAGGGAAGGACTGAGGGGTTAGGGACTGAAGGCCAGCCAGTAGACTAGAGCATGCTGGCTCCTGACAGACAGAGAGACAGACTACAGTGAGAGAGTAACTGAGTCAGTGAGGACAGCGGGTAAAGCACTGGGAGTTCTGAGTAGCTGGATCTTAAGGTTGGAGCTGCTACTGTGTCTGCCTGCCTGCTGCCATCCTGTCTGCCCCCTGAGCTGTGTACCCTGCACTGCCCTGCCCTGGGGCTGTGGAGAGCCAAGCTAAAGGTCACCGCCTGGAAAAAGGACCAGACAGACACTCCAAACCCTGGGAAAAATAACAACCGGCGAGAGCAGCGAGGAGAGAGATCTCTGGAGGAGCTGAGGAGAGACCACTTAGCTTAGTAGCTACAGGGGACTACTCTGGTTACACTAGTATACTACTCTCTCTGGGAAGGACTGAGACATCCTCACATCCAGACAGCCTCACACCAGTCTCTCTGGGAAGGACTGAGACATCCTCACATCCAGACAGCCTCACACCAGTCTCTCTGGGAAGGACTGAGACATTACCCAGCCTCACACCAGTCTCTCTGGGAAGGACTGAGACATCCTCACATCCAGACAGCCTCACACCAGTCTCTCTGGGAAGGACTGAGACATCCTCACATCCAGACAGCCTCACACCAGTCTCTCTGGGAAGGACCGAGACATTACCCAGCCTCACACCAGTCTCTCTGAGAAGACAGTACTGTTAGAGGACAGACAGGTGCAGGAGGAGGAGACAGGTCAGGTACCTCAGTATTGTAAACCAGAGAAAGGGTTATATTGGTTAATTATTTCCTCATAGAACAAAAGGGGCGTGTTAAAAGAAGAGGACAGACAGGAGACTAGTATCTCAGCAGTACCAGAGGACAGACAGACAGACAGACAGGAGACTAGTATCTCAGCAGTACCAGAGGACAGACAGACAGACAGGAGACTAGTATCTCAGCAGTACCAGAGGACAGACAGGAGACTAGTATCTCAGCAGTACCAGAGTAAACGTGGGGTGTTCACCTTGCAGTAGTACAGCAAAAGTCGTCCTTAGGAAAAGACGCAGGGACAAGGTTCTGTCTGTTTTTCTACAAGAAGAAGAAAGGGGAGGACTGGAAGAGGATAGACAGGTACCTCAGCAGTACCAGAGAAAACGTTGTCACCTCAGCAGTACCAGAGAAAACGTTGTCACCTCAGCAGTACCAGAGAAAACGTTGTCACCTCAGCAGCACCAGAGAAAACGTTGTCTAAACGTTGTCACCTCAGCAGTAGCAGAGAAAACGTTGTCTAAACGTTGTCACCTCAGCAGTAGCAGAGAAAACATTGTCTAAACGTTGTCACCTCAGCAGTACCAGAGAAAACGTTGTCTAAACGTTGTCACCTAGTAGCAGCTCCACAACACTACTACTAGACTATCGTCTGAGAGGGATTATGTTGGGGAGGTTGTTCCAGCGTAAACCCAAACATGAGCGTCTGCAAGAGGAGCCGGAGGTTGGGCCAGCCAAGGGGATGCTCATCACAGAGACAGAGATGGAGTACACCTACGTACGACCAGGAGGTAAGGAAAGCCTCAAAGACTTGTCATATGTCTGTGTCCCAAATGGCACACTATTCCTCATATAGTGGCCTGGCCCTGGTCAAACGTAGTGCACTATAAAGGGAATAGAGTGCTATTTAGAACGCATAGGCTCTGGTCAAACGTAGTGCACTATAAAGGGAAACACTAGCCTATGTCAAACTACTATCCCCCATAGTAGAAAAGTTGACCTATTCTACTGGTCAGCTTGTCGAGAAGAAAAAAAAGCCTATTCCAAGCAGACTATGGGACAGTTGTGGGACGAAAGATCCCACATTCAAACAACCAGTAGGCCTGGGATACATTAAAATGTTTACATTCAAAAGCAATGAGTCTTGATGCAACAGATCAGAACGGTTGGCTTAAAATGTTGATGAACTATTCTCTCTTCACACTAGAAGAGCAGCAAGGCGCAGGAGGCTACGCGTGGATGTTCGTTCCATAATGCAATTAGCGGGAAAACTATTGTCAAAAGGGCACTGCACATGTGAGCGGTTTCATGTGACAGATGAAAATATCTGTTAGAACGAGGGGAGATCTAATATACAACAACTAGCATGGGCTGTTAATATAATCAGGACTGGGATTTTGGCTACTGGACAATGAAAGAAAGTTTAAATAAAAGAATGGCCTCCACAGATTTTGGCTAGGCTACTTTGAAGCAAGGTAAGACATGCCTCATAATATGTTATCAAACATTCAGGTTTAAAATAATTAAATATACACACACACACACACACACACACACACAGCGCTGATGAAGCCTGCCTTCCGTTGCCTATGCATTTGCTGTTTGAGATACTGTAGCAGCTCTTGCAATGTCTGACAGATTTGTATCTGTATGGTGTGATAAATAAGATAGATAACGAATACTGTACACACGCCCCAATTTAATTACACTAAATTATGCAAATTAACCTATAGATCATTAAATCACAACCAGTCAAATGAATAGACTGAAAGCATTATTTTGAAATGGGATGTTTTCTCCTCCTCCCGGACAATTGGCCGGCACCAATTTTATTTATCGGCTTTTCTATTTATTTATTTTTTTAATCGTCCAAAAGCCGGCTATTACCGGCTAACAGAAGCCCTTGCTGTCAATGTCACAATGATGTCACAGTAGAGACAACAGTCTATAATTGGCCTGGCTGGCACTTCCACCAGCTAATGGCCCCAAAGCCAAATATTTGTTTAGTGATAAGATTCTGTGACCTCTCGTGAAAGGTCATGTTGAGGGACATGTGGTGTTCTTAACATCACATATAAATAACTCAGTTAGCTATATATTTTTTTATTGCTGCGCTTCTAGTGTGAAGAGAGAATAGTTCATCAACATTTTAAGCCAACCGTTCTGATCTGTTGCATCAAGACTCATTGCTTTTGAATGTAAACATTTTAATGTATCCCAGGCCTACTGGTTGTATGAATGTGGGATCTATCGTCCCACAACTGTCTCAGAGTCTGCTTGGAATAGGTTATTTTCTTCCTCGACAAGCTGACCAATAGAATAGGTCAACTTTTCTACTACGCATATGTCAAACTACTATCCCCCATAGTAGAAAAGTTGAGCTATTCGATTGGTCAGCATGTCGAGGAAAAAAATGGCCTATTCCAAAACAGACTCTGGGACAGTTGTGGGAGGATATTTGTTCAGTGATAAGATTCTGTGACCGCTGGTGAAAGGTCATGTTAAACATCACATTTAAATAAGTCAGTCTGCTATATTGTTTCTTCCCGGGCAGTTTTGTTTGTGTGTAAATGTCTAAGAATTAGAATGTGGACTCCAGCAATATCTTAAAGCATTCCACCTGCCTGTCACTGACAATGATGTGTGCATCAGTGTGTGTGTGTGTGTGTGTAGTGTGTCCAACTTATAATGACGGGTTGGTTTGTATCTAACGTAGTAGGCTGGTTGGCTCGCTCTCTGCTGTTGGCAGGACACTTGCGGTAGAAAACCGGCACAGAGGCAGTCAAACCCGGGACTACTGCCACCGAAATACCTCTGAACCATATATGGACCTGTGGGGCTACAGCCACTAGACTAGAGACGGCTCCAGGCTCCTCTCCTCAGGGTGTGTGTCTGCAGCACTGAGTCTCTTTCTCAGCCTGCAACAGACCTGGGTTCAAATACTATTCGAAGTAATTTCAACCACTTTGATCTGGGCTTCATTGAGCTTGTCTGGCTTAACAGACTAATTGAATAGTCCCCAAACGATAAATCCCACCCATCAGACACGCCAGCCGGGCTAGGGGATACGCTTAAAGTTTGTGTTGAAAGATTTAAAATAGTGCTTGAACCCAAGTCTAATATGCACTCCACAAATAGTTGTCTCATTAAAATGAAGTGGTCTGTGATGGGCCAGGATTCCTGGACTACGCCACTTGGAACAAAGTTAGCTGCATCTCCAATCGGTTTAAACTACGCTGAACTGTCCAGTAGTATTGACCATGACTCACATCTCTTTTGAGAAATCTAAGATTTGTTCTAATAAAATGTAACCTCCTGAGATGTGAAGCCTAGCAGGACTGAAATAAATATCATCTGGAATGCAAACATCAACATCTACAGGCCTACCCCTCCGGCACATAGTTCCTGTGGTGATGTAAACACACCTCCGGCACATAGTTCCTGTGGTGATGTAAACACACCTCCGGCACATAGTTCCTGTGGTGATGTAAACACACCTCCGGCACATAGTTCCTGTGGTGATGTAAACACACCTCCGGCACATACAGTGGGGCAAAAAAGTATTTAGTCAGCCACCAATTGTGCAAGTTCTCCAACTTAAAAAGATGAGAGGCCTGTAATTTTCATCATAGGTACACTTCAACTATGACAGACGAAATGAGAAAAAGAAATCCAGAAAATCACATTGTAGGATTTTTTATTTATGTATTTGCAAATTATGGTGGAAAATAAGTATTTGGTCAATAACAAAAGTTTATCTCAATACTTTGTTATATACCCTTTGTTGGCAATGACAGAGGTCAAACGTTTTCTGTAAGTCTTCACAAGGTTTTCACACACTGTTGCTGGTATTTTGGCCCATTCCTCCATGCAGATCTCCTCTAGAGCAGTGATGTTTTGGGGCTGTCGCTGGGCAACACGGACTTTCAACTCCCTCCAAAGATTTTCTATGGGGTTGAGATCTGGAGACTGGCTAGGCCACTCCAGGACCTTGAAATGCTTCTTACGAAGCCACTCCTTCGTTGCCCGGGCGGTGTGTTTGGGATCATTGTCATGCTGAAAGACCCAGCCACGTTTCATCTTCAATGCCCTTGCTGATGGAAGGAGGTTTTCACTCAAAATCTCACGATACATGGCCCCATTCATTCTTTCCTTTACACGGATCAGTCGTCCTGGTCCCTTTGCAGAAAAACAGCCCCAAAGCATGATGTTTCCACCCCCATGCTTCACAGTAGGTATGGTGTTCTTTGGATGCAACTCAGCATTCTTTGTCCTCCAAACACGACGAGTTGAGTTTTTACCAAAAAGTTCTATTTTGGTTTCATCTGACCATATGACATTCTCCCAATCCTCATCTGGATCATCCAAATGCTCTCTAGCAAACTTCAGACGGGCCTGAACATGTACTGGCTTAAGCAGGGGGACACGTCTGGCACTGCAGGATTTGAGTCCCTGGCGGCGTAGTGTGTTACTGATGGTAGGCTTTGTTACTTTGGTCCCAGCTCTCTGCAGGTCATTCACTAGGTCCCCCCGTGTGGTTCTGGGATTTTTGCTCACCGTTCTTGTGATCATTTTGACCCCACGGGGTGAGATCTTGCGTGGAGCCCCAGATCGAGGAAGATTATCAGTGGTCTTGTATGTCTTCCATTTCCTAATAATTGCTCCCACAGTTGATTTCTTCAAACCAAGCTGCTTACCTATTGCAGATTCAGTCTTCCCNGTGATGTGAACACATCACCGGCACATAGTTCCTGTGGTGATGTGAACACATCACCGGCACATAGTTCCTGTGGTGATGTGAACACATCACCGGCACATAGTTCCTGTGGTGATGTGAACACATCACCGGCACATAGTTCCTGTGGTGATGTGAACACACCTCCGGCACATAGTTCCTGTGGTGATGTGAACACACCTCCGGCACATAGTTCCTGTGGTGATGTAAACACACCTCCAGCACATAAGCGGTACAAGACCCGAGGGGGTTGGAAGCGGTTCGCTGACGCCTTCATATGTTTCACAAAGTATTGAAAATGCACAGGTACTAAGTAGGGAGGCTGAATAGCGCAGGGGACATACAGCAAGCCCAGGTTCTGAATAGGTAGGGTTAATAGCCCAGGTACTAAGTAGGGAGACTGAATAGCGCAGGGGACATACAGCAAGCCCAGGTTCTGAATAGGTAGGGTTAATAGCCCAGGTACTAAGTAGGGAGGCTGAATAGTGCAGGGGACATACAGCAAGCCCAGGTTCTGAATAGGTAGGGTTAATAGCCCAGGTACTATGTAGGTAGGCTGAATAGTGCAGGGGACATACAGCGAGCCCAGGTTCTGAATAGGTAGGGTTAATAGCCCTGGTACTATGTAGGAAAGCTGAATAGCGCAGGGGACTTACAGCGAGCATTCCTGTAGAGTAGGAACGGATCCTGCAGTTGGAAGTCCAGGTCTTTAGTAATGGGTTCAGTCAGGTTCTCCATACTCAGCCTGTTCATTATGGTGAAGCCATGTCTGGGAGACGCCAGCCTGAGGACAAACAGGAGGGCATGAATAGAAAGAGTTAACCTCTACAGGATCGTTGTCCTTAAACCGGGACGGTTGTTGCTCAATATGCGATAATGTGACTAAACTTTCCGGGACATAGACATGTCTTATACGGGCAGAAAGCTTAAACTCTTATTAATCTAACTGCAGTGTCCAATTTACAGTAGCTATTATACCTGCTATTGTTAGAGCATAGTGCACAACAACAAAACATGTATCACGGCAACTGGTTTGATATGTTCACCTCTGAAGGTAAATAATGTACTTACATTCAGTAATCTTGCTCTGATTTGTCATCCTGAGGGTCCCAGAGATAAAATGTAGTGTAGTTTGAAAAAAAACACATTTGTATATTAAAATGTAGGAACTGGGCTCTACAGTTTGACCCCACTGCTGTCTCTGGCTCCACACCCAGCCCGCCCGGCCATCTAGATGTGGATTTTCTGTAGGGAAGCTAATGATCCATCATGCATGACATTCCTGGGAGTGTGTAAACTTGTATTTTTTATTACCATATCATTTTTGTATGTTCTCTATAGTTATGTACTTGAAAATGTATAAATTGACCAAATCGGCACATTTTGGCAAACTCCTGGCTGACTTGATGCAAAAATGTTGTGTAGTGAGGTAATTCTTCACTGGACCAGTCTACATTACACCTAGGATCCTATGTTAATGCCTGGCCTTTCTCTCGCATTTCAAAGATGGAACAATTTTTTTAATAGAAAACGCATGTTTTGTTTTCTTTTACCAGATCTAATGTGTTATATTCTCCTACATTAATTTCACATTTCCACAAACTTCAAAGTGTATGCATATCCTTGGTTCGGGTCCTGAGCTACAGGCAGTTAGATTTGGGTATGTCATTTTAGGCAAAAATTGAAAAAAGGGGTCCGATCCTTAAAGGACTTTACATTCCACAGGCCTTATACCAGAGTTAATAGCAAAGTACACAGGAGGGCATTGGTAAAAAAATTGAGGGAGGTACTTTACATTACATACAAGTTGAATAGCCTGTGTAGTGCGCTAACAGACTGGAAACTAACTAGTGAGTACATGCATGCATCTGAGTTTGTATTTTCTTAGGAGAACAAGAATGACAGTGGTAATGTATGTACAAGTAGACCTACAGGAAACAGAAAGGTGCTACATGTTCAAGTAGACCTACAAGGAAACAAAGGTGCTACATGTTCAAGTAGACCTACAAGGAAACAGTAAGGTGCTACATGTTTACAACCTATTTCCTGGGTGGGATAGGGTGTGTGGAAGTAGTCATGGCTCTTCAAGGCTACAGGCCATAATAGTCTACTCAGTGATAACCAGTCTGTTCAGAGGGAGGGGAGGGGGCTGGCGTAGATAACCCACTAAGCCCATTGTGTTTAACCTGATGGAGGCAGGCTTCTCAGCTCACAGCTGAAGTACACACAGAGACTGGTCCCAAATGGCACCCTATTCCCTATATAGTGCACTACACCTTTGACTATGGGCCCTGGTCAAACGTGACGCACCATAAAGGGAATAGGGTGCCATTTGGGACACACACCACCAAGATTCAAAGCTCACTGGGAAGTACATAGAGAAAGTAATTAGCTAGCATCGTAAAAGACCCATCATACCTTGTGTAGACAAACAGGGTCCCCTCCACGTCAGTCTTCTCCTGCAAAACAAACATACAGTAACTGATTAGGGTTGAGTGAATTAAGGACATTGATTTGCTTGAACAGCTTGAATCGATCTCTCCTTAACATTCACAGCAAAATGTTACGTAGGCTGTGGTAAATGAGGGTTATGAAGAAAAACATCGCACCGGTAGAAGTTTTTGAGTCACTGATTATTTGGACCAATCATGATTTTGGGGTGCTTATTTTATTTTTTTGAAAGGGGAGGGGTTCACCACCGTCACCCCCACCCTCAGAACCAAGTGGGCAATTCCAAGATAACAGAATGATTCCGAGACACCGATTCTTCACTTTAAAATGTATGCCAAACAAAAAAACAATTGACTGCAGAGTTAAACCACACAACTCTACTCACAAGCACAAAAAACACATTTACTTAAAGAACAGATGCAAAGTTGGGTAACAGAATGACTGCACAAATAGCACAAACCGTCATTATGTTAATGTCACCAAACTTTGTACCTTGCATCAAGTAAATGTGTTTTTGTCAAATGTTCTTAAAAATCATCCTTATGCATAGAGTTGTATGGTTTAACTTTGCAATCATTCGTTTTTTGTTTGGCACACATGTTTTAAGTGATAAAATCAGAGGCTCAGCATCATTCTGTTACCTTAGAATTGACCAAATCCAGAGGCAAGCATTCACACAGGATTTGGTTCTGGGTGGCTGATATTCATTGACCTAGTTAGCTACTATGTCAACATTCAGTCTGAAAACTGTCAGCTGTTTACAAACTAGTGGCAATGTGATAAATACTCTTGTCCACCACATCTAACAATAATAATAGTTGACGATGAGTATGAAGTGTCTCCATAGGAGCCTCTGACTACATTATGGTTCAAGCATAAATTGGCTTTAACGTGCACAATAACGTGCCACATCTGTGATTTCTCTCTTCATTGTAGGGTAAGCATTAGAATAAGTCGCCTCAATATTTGCAACCATAGGTGGTAATATCTCTCTAGGAGTTGATCCATCGACAATATTGTGAAATAATGATAATGTTAAGGAATTAATTGATATAGACACATGCTCAAACATGCACTTAGACTATTTATGTTTTATCTGGGTAATGTGGTCGGAGGCTTCTAATGGAGGGTGTGATGCAATTGTGGAGCCTCCAGACAAATCATGCTCTATACCACATCGCTGTGAGCCTCTCAAATGTTGTAACAATGTGGAGGGCTGCATACATCTCAACATTGACATGATTGGTGTATGTAGGTGGGGGCGGGAGGTCCTTTATAAAACACAAACTCACTTGACAACAGCTTTGACTTCTGCAGAGGCCACCTATCAGTAAATGCTGTATGACCACTACAGAAGTCGGATTGACCATGCAGAGCCTTTTAGCCACCTGTCTGCATGGTGTTTTAGGAAAGATGCATCTTGAAAACGCAGTAAACTAAGATAGGTGCTCTGCGAAACTCCATAATTTGTGAGTAACAAACCGATTTTGACAAAACGCTTGCTGAGCTGTCTAGTGTGAGTTTGAATCGGAGCTTCGTGGGCGATTTGCCGCATTCAAAACAACTAGGAACTCGGAGGAGAACTCGGTCTGGGAAAACTCGATTTGAACCGTCATCCAACTCGGGCCTAAAAATCACTGACGTCATGATTTGACCTCGTCTTTTCCAGAGCTCCCAGTGGTTTGAAACGCGGCATATTCATCGGGGACATGTGGAATGCAGACAGTGGGGCTGGCAGTATTGCCAAGTTAACGTGCCAGTCGGAATTAGATCACGTCTGACTTGTTAACAGGTTAGTTATACACGTGCCGCGTCCAACCAGTTTGCCAGTCGGACATGTGAGTTTCCTAGTTCCCACTAGGACGTGAAAGCGGTATAGGGTGGTGTTAACTAACTAGCTAGTTTCTTGGAATACTAGCCAACTAGTTATGGCTAGCCACATCTCCCCAAACCACGTGAATTCAACCTGGCAAACTAGTTTATAATGTGGCATCCATATCAGTCCGATGTTACTTAACGTTAGATAGCGCGCCACTGTGTTGAGCAGAGGTAGCGTCTCCTAACTCACCCATTCATTTGATCGGTTGTTGAAAGTATACAACGCCACCTGACTCGCCACGTCCACAATGTTGTTGATGTAAGGATCTTGTCTTTGCAGGGCTGCGAGACTAATGTCCAGCCCTTTAGCGGTGAGACAGGTGTTTCCACCCGAGGAGCTGGCCGTCATTGTTCTCCTCCAGCTAGCTAGTGATGCTAACTGCCACGTTATCGCGGGGGGAGGACAATGTGACGCTTCCAGAGTAAAGAGCGGACTATTGACGCTATTCCCGTTACAATACACTGTTATGAAGGAAAAGAAATAACTCGAGAGAACATCTATAAGGGAATTGTAACTGTTCGGTACACTATCTACAGCTCACTTGACAGCAGCCATGTTTCGTCGAACAGATTGTAAACAATTAGGCATGATGAGTTGAGCGGGGATGGCTGGAAGGAACGGTAATCAAGCTCGAAAAATAGATTGACCGCTTCATCAGGCCGAAGCAGAAGGTGAGGATGATGATGATGATGAAGAAGGATGTTTATTGGCCAGGCATGTTACACCAAAATTACTTTTGACTTTGACAATGATATCTTGTTAGAATCCATCGTTGAATCCATTGAACTCCATTTTGTCCTGAAATGTTATTGAAGGCTTACTTCAACGTCACTTTTATATCGGTCTGATCATTCAAATTCGTTATTTTGTTAATTAATTAGTCGACTCAATACGTTGTTTAGCAGATACTTACCATTGGCCTGAAAATGTCTGCGGCCCAAGTTGATGGAAAAAAACTATGCAGTCTGCAATGGTGGCTCTAGGGGGCGCCACTTCCTTTGAAAAACGTCTATCTTTTTTATGTTTTATTTACCTCAATGCTGCCTTTTGCTTGGGCACTGAGCTAGGCTATATTTAGTGTGCAATATCAATGACAAGCGATTCAACACTTAGTTCTATATGTTTCTATGGATAGATTGTGATTCTGTCAGTGCCTGGGTTATTGATAGCCTATAGTGACCAAAGGTTTCACCTGCTATAGGCATGTGCAGTGAGCAGCATGTGAACAGCCATAGCACCATAAACAGTAGCCTTCCAGGCAGCCCTCTACATATCTCCATCACTCTGAAATATGTTTTACCTAGTAGCCTATACAGCTAGTATTTTGTCCAGAATTCATAAGCACAATGACTGTTTTTGGACACCTTTGGTGCTAGAAAGCTATATGGTCTAATCAAACTGATCCCCCAAACAGAATTTAGGTGACCTGAGAACGTATATTTCATTCATCTCATCTAACAAGGCTTCAGACACAGTCAGAGATCCATTATGAGTGAGTATGGCCCGGTGTCTGTGACTGATGGTTGGTGGGAGTCGAAGGGAGAGGAGAGGAGGGATGGGGAAGTGGTTCTCAGAACTAGTAGGGCCCTGTGTCACAGAAGGGACAATAACTAATATGGCAAACACAGCACAGCAGCATCCAGTCTGCCTCCCAAATGACAGACTACATAGGGAATAGAGGTCTATTTTGGACAAAGCCAGAGTCCTCCATCCCCATCCTCAGTTCCCACGACCTGCACTAAAATGCCAGTCCCTCTATCTGGCTCGTTTTAAACACAACGACAAATTGACCTAGGACATTTATAGACTGAGGTCGATTATGTAATAGTTTCTCTGAACGGAACAATCTTTTGAGGACTCAAAGATGTTTCATTGCAGAGTTCTGCTGTGGTCATTATCATGGTAGGGCCCTGAAAGTCGTTATTGACGTGATTGAGATGGGGTTGCATATACTGTAGGCTATAGCCTGTCTTATTTTCTATTTGAATATCGACATAACCGATTTGTTTCTGGACCATAGGGATTCACTTGAAATAGTGGTTGTATCTGTGTAACACGTTGGTGCCGAATCAAATTGAGCATGTTTTGCGGTTCCATCTGGGTGTAAACATTACGCATATTGTGGCCACGTTTGACGCGCGTAAAATCGAGGTCTTGGAACTCAAACTGTAGCCGACTAAGGTGTAAACTTAATTATCTTCCATAGGCTTCCCATAAATGTGTCTCTTAATCCACTAAGGCATTTAAAAACTGCATGTTTACAAACTGGTTAGCCTGCTATTGTCAGTGATACAGGTCTCACGCTTGGGATTGAATCCATCCAGATATAATTCATGTCAGGTTTAACAGATTTCCTCCTTCCTTCCTACATCCTCCAGAAATCAAAGCACAAGCCCTATCTGACTTCACTGTGATTATTTAGCTCCCTCTCCAGAGATAGCAAGTCTGGAAAATCATGGACGGGTTTCTCTATTTTCTAACGTTGTAACAGGCTAACATCTGGAACCAGTCAGATCGTCTACAGGGGAGGGGGCTTGGTCGTCACCCCCCTTCTCTCTTGTGCGCTCTCCCTCTCTTTCCTCTCACCAGACAATATCACTGCAGAAAGGTACAAGCGGCCGCTCTCCACAGGGCCATTGAACAACTCCTGTTTCGTACGATTTTGGCCTGGAATTGATGCCAGAAAGTATCTGTAAATGAGGCACGCCACGTGTATTTGCCTGTTTTTTTTGGACAGCATTTGGTGGAATCGATTCTATTGGAAGATTTAACCCTGTGTGAGCAGCACTTCTGGAATATATCTTTCTTGTTGTTGCGCTGAGAGCTTGAATCTTTGCTTCTTTTCCTTTTACGGCATCAGTGGCAGCGCGCGGGGTCCGGCTTTTGATGTACCCTATTTAAAACATTTGCGGGCAAATTGATAGGATTTTGATTAATAGGTAGGCTAGCAGCAAATGGTGCTAGTGCCATGTTTCTTAGGTAGGGCCCGGATGTTCCGAGGATGCACTGGTTCGTCTTCTTAGGTGGTTCAAGCGAATATCTATTTCTGTGTTTCAACTCCAGAATGGGGATCAGGTAATATTTACTGAAACGCAAAAAAAAAAAAGGAATATCGAAAGCTGTCCGGGCGTTATTCGTTTTTTCTTTTCCTCTTTGGTTTCTTTTTTTCTTTCTCTACTCCTCCTTTTTACAACCTTTTTCTCCATTCACCTACGGATAAAGCTGGACCACATTTATGGTAAATGAAAGCAAAAACATGTACATTCCAGAGGACACCCTTGAGAACCATCAAGGTAATGTCTTTTTGTTGATATTCAGTTGTTTTCAAGCTGTGTGCGTGTCTATGTTGTTGGGGGAGATGCATGGTATTTCTTCTATGATGTTTTGGAGACGGAATGGGTTGTTACCTTCTATTTTAAACAGATGAACATATGACACAAACCATAACGGGTTATTGGAAGTGTCGATGAGTTTTCACTGTCCTAGTTTTATCTGCATACATTCAGGCAGCCGTAGTTAGGTTAGCCTAGCAGCAACAGATCATTATTCTTATTAGCGGACAGGTAACCAACGGATTAACACATGATCGCACCCCTATTGGCTAAATATGGTTTCACACATGCATTTTGCCCTAATGGCAATTGTTATAATCGTTTACAAACTTGTGGATCGATTTATTTTTAATGCTTGGAGCATTCAAATCAAGCCCGTTTACAGAATGCAACGGAGGAAACGCACGGCCTGAGTGCATGCACAAAATGAGAGCCCGCTGATGCACATCGATATTTTCTATCACCTATCGATTCATTTATCATGGATCGATACTCGCTTGTGAAACGTATAGGGCTAAAGTAGGTTACATGTCATTTGCATTCACGTACAAGGCATGGCACATTAACAGGTTAGTTTAGGGATTTATAATTTAATTAAAGTCTATGCGCAGGGCCTCAATTGTCATCAGACTAGAATCTATATTTTGGGATTTTTCGTTTTAAATCTCAAACAAGATACGGATAACGTGAGACATAATTACGTTGAACATGCATCAAGCAATAGCCTATATGCCTATTCTGATCAAGGGTATGTCTGTCTGTTGCATGCATGTTGCGCAGTAGGCTATGTGCCTCTTCCCACGTTGAGCTGAGCGTTACTAACTCACAACAGTAGGCCAAATCACTACAGTGTCCATAGGCTATATGACGATATAGCATACAGTGATTTACTAGATCATTGTCTTAACTTGTGATTACCGACTACGGAGTAGGCTATAGCTGCCTTGTCCTTTATCGTTGCCACCGACACCGTGGCGACAGCAGAGAGAGGAGAGGCGGGGGCCCATAGCAACAGAGAGAGAGAGAGTGCTCGAGCTGCGAGCAGCAGACGGTGGTCGCGTACATGGAATCCTGCCTAAGCTTGTGCCTCAGCATATGTGGCGCAGCAATTGATTGGTTTGGTCTCAGAGTATAACCATGACATAGCCTACATATCATCTAGGTGTCAACCCCCTGACACTCGCTATTAGATGTGTTGTCTGTCTCATAGGAGGCGTGTTGGTCAAAGCAGTGTACATTGCGTAACGCAGCATCACACATGGGGATTCCTCTGATAATATTTCTGCACCGATGGCTGGTTGTTGTAGACCTATACTATTATGTCAACTTTAGCAAACTCGTAACGAAATGTAGTCCAACTTTCCTCCTTGAATAGTAGCCTATAGGCTCTTTCATTCGCCATTAATTGTTGATTTGGTGCTCCCGGCTTTGCGCAGCCTCGGGTGGCCTTTTCAGCACCATGGACAGGTTATCTTTGATAGGCGGCCCTGCCATGACCTCCGTATCTGGGTGCCACACTGAACATGCCTGGGAAACCAATGGTCTTTCTTCTCTAATAGCCTGGTTTATTTTGATTTTTCCGTCAGATGAGATCCACATCTATTCTCGTGTTTTTTTTAACGCAACGAGCTCGAGCTTACTTTTCCAGAGGAAATGTGGAGAAGGCTCCTCGCTGCTTAATTCTGATTTGGTCCCAGATGACACCATATTCTCTAGCGCACTAAACATGGGACATGGTGCCGTCTGTCCTCTAGCAGCTCTCAAGGGATTTCAGGTCTCGCTGTGAACAACTGTTTGTTAGTTCTTTTTCGCTGGTTTGCTGTTCGCGACTTGGATTTTAAGTAGCCTAGATTTTACGACCTCAGTTTTTATTCTCCCATACATTTAGCAAATCATCCGTGTTACATAGTGCGGTTAAGGCCTAGTTGTATCATTTTTTACTATATTACATCAGGTTTTAAAATATGTCGCTTTTAGACTAGGCTACTGTCGTTCCCGCGATCTGATCTAGGCTGATCGGGCTGGTGACCTCTTAATTCCATTCAGTGTCCTTTCGTTTATTATTGATTACGGATTAGACTACATTCACAATACCATTTCATTCGGTCAGCAGAGTAATCATGAATGGACCACGCTTTGTCGGCCTATTGACGTTCTATTCAGTGCGACCTCAGTGCCATATGTCTTTGCCGATAGGCTATAGCTAGCCTATAGCATAGCAGATCAATAGATGACCCATTACAGGTAAATAGAACCGTTGTCAGAGGTGTGAACCAGGCAGTTGTAAAAATATATAATAGGCCAAACTCAAGAAGACTTCGAGTTCTGCTGGTGTCAGACAGATTACATCACAGGCCTATACATATTTTATCATTTTATTTATGCCTGAAATAAACTAGTGTTTGATGCGGTGAGGAAGATGTAGGCCAGTAGTGGAATGTACCAGTCAATCCTAATATAAACCTTATGTACCTTATTTGTGCAATAGAAGCTGAAGCTGGTTTGTTGTTATAGGAAGTACTGTCTCCACCTTTCTGTCCTCAGTGCTGATGTTGAACCTCTTAGGCCTACCACCTCTGTATACGGGGTGTGTGTGTACGGTGTGTGTGTGTGTGTGTGTGTGTGTACGGTGTGTGTGTTCAAAATCAAATCGATGTGTGTGTTCGTGAACCTCTTGGCTTCACAACTTTAGAACAGTACACTATGGTCCTACAATAGTGAGAGCTGTCTGTCATTACAGTACACTATGGTCCTACAGTAGTGAGAGCTGTCTGTCATTACACTACACTATGGTCCTACAGTAGTGAGAGCTGTCTGTCATTACACTACACTATGGTCCTACAGTAGTGAGATCTGTCTGTCATTACAGTACACTATGGTTCCAGTCAGTAGTGAGAGCTGTCTGTCATTACAGTACACTATGGTCC
>QNTS01004081.1:74705-90866 GCA_003317085.1 Hucho hucho | reverse complement strand
GAGGCTATATACAGGGGTTACCGGTACAGAGTCAATGTGGAGGCTATTTACAGGGGGTACCGGTACAGAGTCAATGTGGAGGCTATATACAGGGGGTACCGAGTCAGTGTGCAGGGGTACAGGCTAGTTAAGGTAACAAACAGCGAGTAGCAGCAGTGTACAAGAGGGAGGGAGGGGGGGGTCAATGCATATTGTCCGGGGACGATTTTTCAGCAGTCTAATGGCTTGGGGGTAGAAGCTGTTAAGGAGCCTTTTGGTCCTAGACTTGGTGCTCCGGTACCGCTTGCCGTGTGGTAGCAGAGAAAACAGTCTATAACTCGGGTGACTGGAGTCTCTGACAATTTTATGGGCTTTCCTCTGACACCGCCTATTATATAGGTCCTGGATGGCAGGAAGCTTGGCCCCAGTGATGTACTGGGCTGTTCGCATTACCCTCTGTAGCGCCTTACGGTCAGATGCCGAGCAGTTGCCATACCAGGCGGTGACGCAACCGGTCAGGATGCTCTCGATGGTGCAGCTGTCGAATCTTTTGAGGATCTGGGGGCCCATGCCAAATCTTTTCAGTCTCCTGAGGGGTAAAAGGTTTTGTCGTGCCCTCTTCACGACTGTCTTGGTGCGTCTGGACCATGTTAGTTTGTTGGTGATGTGGACACCAAGGAACTTGAAACTCTCAACCCGCTCCACTACAGCCCCATCGATGTTAATGAGGGCCTGTTCGGCCCTCCTTTTCCTGTAGTCCACGTTCAGTTCCTTTGTCTTGCTCACGTTGAGGGAGAGGTTGTTGTCCTGGCACCACACTGCCAGTTCTCTTACCTCCTCCCTAGATCCATTGGATTATTTAAGGGTTAGGTTTTACATTTCGATCATGCCCACTTTCCCACTTAACACGGGATGGTATTGCCTAGGGAACATTGTCATGCACGGAGAAACAGCGGCACTGATTGCGCTCAATCCAATTGTACAGCAGAACTTACAGACAGTCAGACAGACCTGCCCACACTTGGCCCCTAAGCTCTTTATCGAGTGGCCACTTGGTGATGTGTTTGATAGTGATCACTCAAGTCTGCCAGTGTTCTGGGAGCTTGCAACACTGATGGACTGCGATACACTGGATCACAACAAGAAATTAGGAATCAATTACCTCAACAGCATAATGGAAGTGCACCCACATTGTCTGCATCCAAAATGCCATGCTGTTTCCTACATAGTGCACTACTACTGACCAGAGCCCACATTGAATAGAGTACGTATCATCAACTATATTCAGTCGCAGGACAATTTTTTGTTGTTGTTGAGCGGATGGTCAGGGTCCCGGAACATAATGTCAAATAATTTTTAGACTAAAAATGTACACTACCGTACAAAGGTTTCCATTTAAACATCTGTCATTTCCAGCTACAATAGTCACTTACAACATTAACAATGTCTACACTGTATTTCTGATGCTATTTTAAATGGACAAAAAAATGTGCTTTTCTTTAAAAAACAAGGACATTTCTAAGTGACCCCAAACTTTTGAACAGTAGTGTATATTTCACTAAAACATAATCATTTCAAACATTGCTTACATTTGTATACAAACATGTACAGTAAAAATCTAATGTTATTAGTCACATGCCCCGAATACAACAGGTGTAGACCTTACAGTGAAATTCTGAAGATTAAACTACTAACGGGACATTAAAAACTATTACAGACTCGGACAGGGAGATTTTGAAAATATCAGTGAAGACAATTGACAGTTGGTCCGCGCATGCTTTGAGTACCCGTCCTGGTAATCCGTCTGGCTTTGTGAATGTTGACCTGTTTAAAGGTTTTGTTCACATTGGCTACCGAGAGCGTTATCACACCGTCATCCAGGGCAGCTGGTGCTCTTGTGCATGCTTCAGTGTTGCTTGCCTCGAATCGAGCATAAAAGGAATTTAGCTCGTCTGGCAGGCCCACGTCACTGGGCAGCTCGCGTCTGGGTTTCCCTTTGTAGTCCATAATAGTTTTCAAGCCCTACCACATCCGACGAGCGTCAGAGCCGGTGTAGTAGGATTCAATCTTAATCCTGTATTGACGCTTTGCTTGTTTGATGATTCGTCTGAGGGCATAACGGGATTTCTTATAAGCGTCCGGATTAGTCTCCCGCTCCTTGAAAGCGTCAGCTCTAGCCTTTAGCTCGACGCGGATGTTGGCTGTAATCCATGGCTTCTGGTTGGGATATGTACGTACAGTCACTATGGGGATGACGTCATCGATGCAGTTATTGATGAAGCCAATGACTGAGGTGGTGTATCCCTCATTGCCATTGGATGAATCCCGGAACATATTCCAGTCTGTGCTAGCAAAACAGTCCTGTAGTGTAGCATCCGCGTCATCTGACCACTTCCGTATTGAGCGAGCCACTGGTATTTCCTGCTTTAGTTTTTGCTTGTAAGCAGGAATCAGGAGGATAGAATTATGGTCAGATTTGCCAAATGGAGGGAGAGCTTTGTATGCATCTCTTTTCTCCTGGTTGCACATGTGAAATGCTGGTAAAAATTTTGTAAAACTGATTTAACTTCTTAGGGAGCGGCAGCTGAGGTGTCGGTTTTGGAGAGTCTGGCATGCCCAAAGTAAAAGGCCTGCCACTCAGGCCCAGAAACTAGGATATGCAAATAATTAGTACTATTGGATAGGAAACACTCTGAAGTTTCTAAGAGGAATTTCTGTCCTGGAAAAAGTGTTTTTGACACATTGCCTCATTTTGAACCCCTGCTTATTGAAAACAGCCATATCTGGGAGTAAGATTGCAGTACCTATTGCTTCCACTAGATGCCAACAGTCTCTAGACAGTGTTTGGTGATGTTAGGTTGCTCTGGATGGTAATAGAAGAAGAATTTCGAACTAGTCATCGGATGTAAACAGAAGAGGAGGCGCGTTCATGGGCTGGATTTAGGTTTCCCTGCATTAAAGTCCCTGGCTACTAGGAGCGCCACCTCAGGGTGAGCCTTTTCTTGTTTGCTTATGGCGGAATACAGCTCATTCAATGCTGTCTTAGTGCCAGCCTCTGACTGTGGTGGTATGTAAACAGCTACAAAGAATACGAATGAAAACTCTCTAGGTTGGTAGTGTGGTCAACAGCTTATCATGAGATACTCTACCTCAGGCCAGCAATAGCTCGAGACTTCCTTAGATATCGTGCACCAGCTGTTATTTACAAAAATACACAGACCGCCACCCCTTGTCATACCAGAGGCCGCTGTTCTATCCTGCCGGTACATCGTATAACCAGCCAGCTGTATGTTGATGTTGTCGTCGTTCAGCCACGACTCCGTGAAGCATAAGATGTTACAGTTTTTAATGTCCCGTAGGTAGTTTAATCTTTCGTGTTGATTTTATTGTCCAAAGATTACACGTTTGCTAGCAGAATGGAGGGAAGTGGGGGTTTATTCGATTGCCTATGAATTCTCAGAAGGCAGCCTGACCTCTTTCTCCGCCTCCTCTGCACACAGATCACAGGGATCGGGGCCTGTTCCAGAGGAAGCAGTGTATCCTTTGCATCGGTCTTGTCAGAGTCGTGAAGGGAAAAAGAGAATTCTGCCAGTCCGTGGTGAGTAATTGATGTCTAGAAGTTATTTTCGGTCATATGAGACGGTAGCGGCAACATTATGTACAAAATAAGTAAAAAAATAAGTTACAAACAACGCAAATAAACGAACAAAAAAACACAACCGGCTGGGAGCATGTAAAACATCTGCCATCCTCTCTGGCGCCATTTTATATCTCGCTATTATCCGTGTGAACACTTTGGAACAGATTTCCTAAATGAAAATCACTTTGAGCTGAGTTGCTGTTGTTTTTAGTTTCTACAGTCTTTTTCTTGCTTAGAAAACTTTGGGGGGGCCAAATAAAATCAAATGTGGGCCAAATTCAGCCTTGGTTGACAAACAGGGCGTCATACAGTACAGTTCCAACCAGACAAGACCTCAAAATCCAACATAACGTGACACACACACAAACAGTCTGAATCAACAAGTGTTTGATAGAATTCCCACATGGGTCCAACGGTGATCATTAGCTTAACGCTGCTACTGACAGCTCGCCACGCTACACTGGCGGCCGTTTCCTGATACATCTTTTTCTGTTGTGTGTTTGTTTGCACTTGTCAATATTCAGAAATTCAAAACCAATTTATAAGCATTTTGTGTCCGACCACGACCTGTTCTGTAACATGATTCGCTATGAAACATTGACACACCCTCTGGTAATAGATAGTGAGAAAGTTGTGAAAACAAAACGGCATCGAAGCACTTTGCCACCCGCCAGTGACTTGATAAGCTGATTTTGCTAATGTTGCCTGCCTGCTACATGTGCCTGCTAGCTACTAGCTAGCATCATTGACAAACAGAGATGGAACTAGCTAGTGATTTTTGGGCGCTGATAAACAGCGTGGACCTTGTGCTTTATTTTGACGGTAGTTTGACAGCTTGTTGAAGTTGTAGGTAGACATGTTCTCATAAACAGCTGACTTGATGCTGTCTGCACTGCACTTTTAGTTTTCATGCAAATTTTTTTACTTCAGAAATACTGCACCAAACCACTTAGTCTCGCAATTTTACATCTAGCTAAGACCTCCTCGGCCAAAATCTTGAATTCGATTTCTTGATTTATGTTAGAATATTTTGAGGGTGAAATGTTGCCATCGTGACTCAAGAGGGACAAACAACATAACACACACACACACACACACACACACACACACACACACACATTAAACCAAACCTCTAAGACCCACATCTTGTTTTTCTTAATGAGCAGCAGAAAAGCACATGCGGAATCGGTGATGTGAAACATAACTGGACCGATCAAGTAGCAGATCAACTATGACTAGAAGGGGAGAGCCAACCAAGCCTTCTCCAAGGAATTATTTTGCTGCTGGAAGGTGAGCTGCTGGAACAACTGATCATGTTTAACCCAGAAGTAAAATCTTGCGTAATATGGTCAGCCGCGTGATTAACGTCTGTGTTCATAAGTGTTAGAAATTGAGTTCCAGCAAAAACAAAGTCTCCAGCCTCACAAAAGGAAACTCTCAGGCAAAGCCCTGCCTTCCGATCTGTGTTGGCACAC
The DNA here is from genome assembly GCA_003317085.1 of Hucho hucho. Lineage (NCBI taxonomy): Eukaryota > Metazoa > Chordata > Actinopteri > Salmoniformes > Salmonidae > Hucho > Hucho hucho. The sequence goes on along the minus strand of QNTS01004081.1, from coordinate 85,772 downwards.
GCGCTGAGCGTTCGAGGCGAAGCAGTTTAAGCACAGGCTTTGCCCAATCCTGACACGTCCAAATAACCAGTGATGAAAACCCCCAAAACCCTAACTAAAGATGCTCATTATCTCATGCATCCGATTCAGTTCCCGCAGTTCTTCCCACGGGAGATCAGGGTGCATCCTAAATGACACCCTATTCCCTATACAGTCCACTAGGTCAAAAGTTGTACACTGTATAGGCCATTTGGGATATAACCTAGATGTTAAGTGGAGTGGTCCAATAGAACTATTGCCCTGTTGTTAGTGTTGGCGCTCCAGACTTTAGTTAGCTCAGCTGAACTATTGCATTCACTGCCCAGAAATAGCTTAACCATGTACTAATGTAACACGGAAAAGTTGTTTTACTTCTATGGCTAATTGTCACCATTGAATGTCACTATTGTTACCACATAGCTACTATTTTATAGTATGAATTGTGGTGCTGCTTGTTCTATGTGGCTCTTTAGGCCGGTTTATAGGTCAGGTTACTGTATAGCACAATTATGATATTTTTTCCACTCATTTGTCTTTTGACCAATCAGATCCTTTGCCAATAATTGGACAAAAGATCAGAATTGGGATGCCTGTGTAAATGTAGCCAATGTGACTAATGTTTCTGTAAAAATGACAAAATGACGAAACATTTAATTGATTGATTGAATAATTGATGCTGCATCATAAGGTGTAAGTCACTTTCTTTAGTTTCCTTTTCAGGAGATGGATACTTCAGTATAGCCAGCACATAGTCCTGATTTGGGGGAACTTGCAGATGGCGTTTTTAATGTTTGTTGTCATTATGCATTGGCCAAAAAAAAAAAAAACGCTATAAAAGTAGCCTGCCTTGGATATAAAGTTGTTAGTGGATAATTATTTATTTTTAGTTGTTTGTGATTATATTATTTTTCCAACAAGGCAGTCGGGGAAAAATATGTTTCCCTCTCTTCCAAATGGTGTCCGCATCTGTTCACAAAGGTAAATTGGCACAACTTCAGAGGGAAATCATTCATAGATAAATGAAGAAAAAAATGCTCATCTTTGCACCATGCTACACTGAGTCTGTTTGCATGCATCTGTTGCTGCAGCTGTTGTAGGCTCTGGCAGAGCAGTCCTTTTTATTTTAAAACATGTTTTATGTCACAGGGGCACATTTTCAACTCGTGTTTTCTCTTTGGTGTCAAATTGTGTGTCACATTCCTCGTATGATGCTGTATATGCCCACTTAAAAAGTTCTTAAACAAGCAAGTGTTGTTAGAATTTGTGTATTGTATTCCTCAACCTACACCACCTGTAAAGTATATATAGTTGACGTCGGAAGTTTACATACACTTAGGTTGGAGTCATTATAACTTGTTTTTCAACCACTCCACAAATTTCTTGTTAACAAACTATAGTGTTGGCAAGTCGGTTAGGACATCTACTTTGTGCATGACACAAGTCCTTTTCCAACAATTGTTTACAGACATATTATTTCACTTATAATTCATTGTATCACAATTCCAGTGGGTCAGAAGTTTACATACACTAAGTTGACTGTGCCTTTAAACCGCTTGGAAAATTCCAGAAAATGATGTCATGGCTTTAGAAGCTTCTGATAGGCTAATTGACATAATTTGAGTCAATTGGAGGTGTGTGTACCTGTGGATGTATTTCAAGTCCTACCTTCAAACTCAGTGCCTCTTTGCTTGACATCATGGGAAAATCCAAAGAAATCAGCCAAGACCTCAGAAAAAAAAATGTAGACCTCCACAAGTCTGGTTCATCCTTTGGAGCAAATTCCAAATGCCTGAAGGTACCACGTTCATCTGTACAAACAATAGTACGCAAGTATGAACACCATCGGACCACACAGCCGTCATACCGCTCAGGAAGGAGACGCGTTCTGTCTGAAGGAGGCACGTTCTGTCTCCTAGAGATTAACTTTGGTACAAAAAGTGCAAATCAATCCCAGAACAACAGCAAAGGACCTTGTGAAGATGCTGGAGGAAACATGTTCAAAGTATCTATATACACAGTAAAACAAGTCCTATATCGACATAACCTGAAAGGCCGCTCAGCAAGGAAGAAGCCCCTGCTCCAAAACCGCCATAAAAAAGCCAGACTACGGTTTGCAACTGCACATGGGGACAAAGATCGTACAAAACAAAAATAGAACTGTTTGGCCATAATGACCATTGTTATGTTTGGAGGAAAAAGGGGGAGGCTTGCAAGCCGAAGAACACCATCCCAACCGTGAAGCACAGGGGTGGAAGCTTGTGGGGGGTGCTTTGCTGCAGGAGAGACTAGTGCACTTCACAAAATAGATGGCACCATGAGGCAGGAAAATATGTGGATATATTGAAGCAACATTTCAAGACATCAGTCAGGAAGTTAAAGCTTGGTCGCAAATGGGTCTTCCAAATGAACAATGACCCCAAGCATACTTCCACAGTTGGGGCAAAATTTCTTAAGGACAACAAAGTCAAGGTATTGGAGTGGCCATCACAAAGCCCTGACCTCATGTCACGACTTCCGCCAAAGTCGGTGCCTCTCCTTGTTCGGGTGGTGTTCGGCGGTCGACGTCACCGGTCTTCTAGCCATCACCGATCCACTTTTCATTTTCCATTTGTTTTGTCTTGTTTCCCCACACACCTGGTTGGGTGGTGTTCGGTGGTCGACGTCACCAGTCTTCTAGCCATCACCGATCCACTTTTTGTTTTGTCTTGTTTCCCCACACACCTGGTTGTCATTCCCTCATTACTTGTCATGTATTTAACCCTTGTGTGTGATTGTTTATTTGTCAGTGGCACGTTTCCGGCTGGTTTGCGCCAGACTGGTAATTTTGTATTTTGTGCTGCCACACCTTTCCCTGTAGGCATTTGTTTTCGTAATGCTGTTTGCGTTCAGTTTGTACTGTGCCACAGTAATATGCTTTCGTTTCACTATCTCTGCTCTCCTGCGCCTGACTCTCACACACCAGCTACACACACGGATCCTGACACCTCAATCCCATAGAAAATTTGTGGGCAGAACTGAAAAAGCGTTTGCGAGCAAGGAGGCCTACAAACCTGACTCAGTTACACCAGCTCTGTCAGGAGGAATGGGCCAAAGGCGGAAAACTGACCTAAAAATAAAAAAGAATTCCGGATGGATTTTCCTCAGATTTTCGCCTGCTATATCTATTTCGTTATATTCACAGACATTACTTTAACAGTTTTAGAAACGTCAGAGTGTTTTCTATTCAATGCCACCAATTATTATATATTATATAATCATATCCTAGCTTCTGGACCTGAGTAACAGGCAGTTTACTTTGGGCATGTCAGACAGGCGGAAATTCTGAAAAAGGGACCCTAGCCCAGAGAGGTTAAATTCTTGATCAATGCATCCTTCCTTCCTTCCTTGTTTTCTTGATGTTACATTTATTGGATAGTTGTAAGCAAGGTGTCCCACCCTATTACTTTCACCTGTCCAAACAATTCAGCTCTGTGATTACTTCTAGGAAGTAAGGATGCATTTCTGAAGTGTTTCGAACAGGGCGACTGATTTTGTTTTGGGATTAATGGGTGCCTGAATATCACTGACTGGTCTTCGTCAGAGCAGAGGTTCAGTCCCAAATGGCACCCTTTCCCATATATAGTCCATTACTTTTCACCAGAGTCCCATGGACCCTATTCAAAAGTACTGCACTAGATGGAATAGGGCGCTATTTTGCCAGAGAGTTTTAGGATTACAGATGAGCGTTTTGGTCAGTCGATATTCAGTAGGCTCACTTAATTCCTTCCAAAAATCCACTTACAGACAATGACCCTCTGTTGCTCAACCATTCAGTTCCAGCTATGAAATCTCTCTCAAATAGATATTCTTCTCTGGTTATTTTCTTTCTTAAATCTCTTATTTTCTATTCTCTCTGGCTGAGAAGGGCATGTTAAACACTAGCGTCCCACCTACGACAACATCCGGTGAAATGCAGAGCGCCAAATTCAAATGACAAAAATAGTAATATTAAACATTCATGAAAATACAAGTGTTATACATCATTCAAAAGCTTAGAATCTTGGTAATCGAACTGCGTTGTCCGATTTACAATAGGCTTTTACGGCGAAAGTCTGAGGACAGCGCCCCACTTCCAACATATTATTCAAACCAGCACAGGCGTTACAAAATCAAAAATAGGGATAAAATAAATCACTTACCGTTGAAGACCTACCTCTGTTTGCAATCCCAAGGGTCCCAGCTACACAAAGAATGGTTGTTTTGTTCGATAAAGTCCTTTATATCCCAAAAAGTCTGTTTAGTTGGCGCCATTGAGTTCTGTAATCCACTCGTTCAACATGCAGACAAAGAAATCCAAAAAGTTACCGGTAAAGTTCGTCCAAACAAGTCAAACGATGTTTCTAATTAATCCTCAAGTTGTCTAATATCTAAATAAACGATAATATTTCAGACGGAGAATAGTATGTTCAATAGGGAAGAGAAACAATGAAGAGCGTGCACCCCATTCACACGCGCCAAACACTAGTGTCCTAATCATGAGCCACCTTGGATAAACTACAATTTCTTGTTCGTTTTTCAAAAAACAAGCCTGAAACCATGTCTAAAGACTGTTGACATCTAGTGGAAGCCCTAGAAACTGCAGTCTGGGAGCTATTGTCATGTATAGTCAATTGGGAGTCATTGGAAAGACTGACCTAAAAAAAATTTATTCCGGATTTTCCTCGGGTTTTGCCTGCCATATAAGTTCTGTTATACCCACAGACATTATATAAACTTCAGAGTGTTTTCTATCCAATACTACCAATTATATGCATATCCTAGCTTCTGGGCCTGAGTAACAGGCAGTTTACTTTAGGCACGTCAGACTCTCCGTACTTCTGAACACTTCCCCCTAGCCTTAAGAGGTTTTTAAGTACCTGTGATCGTTCTGAGCGAAATGCTCAAGATCACCAAATGATAATGTGAAGTTATTTAGAGGTTCACAATGGTCCTTATGTCAAGTGCTAATAGTGGCCTGCTTTAGTAGCCTTGAGTGTTGACATAACATAAGCAAGGACGATCATGTGATTTTCATAATCCATTTTTGTGGTTCAGAATGGTACTTTCAGTACGTAAAGTTCCCTGGATTGTGTAGTCTACATTAGTAGCCTTGGGTGTTGATACAATGTGTACTCGAGAGTGAGTTTGACCCATAAGCGACCATGAGATTTTTATCATCGCTTTGGAGGTCGAAGTTACATCTGAGCCTTTCTTCTTTAGTAGAGTTTGAGATAGTTGAGTGTCCTCGAGGCTCTCTCCCTATACAATGAATATCAAAGCAACACAGCCTGGAAGGGAATTGTCTTTGTTGCAGGCAGGCGGCGACTTGGGACACTAACCTGTTGTGTGCCAACATCGGGGATTATCATAATTGATTTCAACAAAAGCTTTGCAGTGCATGTAGATTGGGGTTGGAAAACGATGAGGAAATTCAAGACTTCCCATTCATCTCCAATTCATTCAGGGGAAAATAATCCATCTGAAAACATTTTCTTCCCCCCTCCCAAACAATAAAAGCTTTTGGGAAGAAGGGAGGGAAAGTGGGAGAAGAGATCACAGAAAGTTTTTTATTGTACCGTTAAATATTAAAGTTTAGCATGTTTTCACGCTTCATTAGGCTAAATAATAGAAATAGCTTTGTGACCCACATATTGCTGCTGAGGGAGGGAGAGCATCAACAGCAGGGTTAAGAAATCCATTGTAAGACCTTGGAGAGGCAGCGAATCACCAAAAAAATTACAATATTGCATTTGTATATTTTCTCTTTTCTTCGTTTCATAATACTACCAATGGGGCTCTATTCACCTTTTTAAAGCACTAAAAAACTAACCAAATAGCTTAACATCAAACCATCACATTGTCGGCATGGCACAGTCATGACAACACAATATGATGAATGTACCAGAGAATAGAAACACAGTGAAACTTACTTGAGTCCTGACGACTTGCATTAGCCTTCAGAGCTACTGCCTAGGCTTTAGCTCAGCGGACTAACAGTCGGTCAAAAACACACAGGGATTTGTCAGGAATTTGCCCGTCTAGCCGTACGCCATGCCATCATTGCCTACAACTCAGGGACAAAAGATTCAACAAAATCTTAGTTTAGCTCTTTATAATTGGGTTCTTCCGTTGTTACGGCAGAAATATTACTTCACCTATCACTTCCTTTAAGAGACAGGACGCAAATTAATTATCAGGCTCCAGTATCTCACTCCAATAGATTCATTCTCCTCTCGGTTAGTTGTGAACACCTCAAGCTGTGTGTATGAGGGCCCCTCTCTCAATAATTACACAATATTATTGACAAAATGGAGAAAAATGACACCACTACACCTGATTTCATCTCGATTGTGTCATTAAATGTGAAATAGTAGAAATAGCAATTATTTTCTAATTTTGTTAGCAGCATCAACTTGTTTCTCTCTCCTTCTCTTCCCTCTGCTGCCTTCTTTCTCTACCGAGGATACGACTGGCAAATTGCACAGCTGCTTTTCTGATGACTCTCTTTTGCGCAAGGGGAGAAGCCCTGTAGAGTATTCTTTATTAGCCAGAGCGTATACTAGTTTTCTGTTTAGGCATTGTTGAGAAAAAAATTTTTTTTTCCCCCCCATAGACTAATCATGGAATGCAAACTATGTTAATGAATGGCCAAATTCTTTAAAATGATCCTTGAAAAAAAAGCTTCACAAAAATATCTGCTACTTTTTTAGACAAAATGTTTTTGCACTGTGGCTCAGGTTAACCTTCTGACCTTTTTTCTTTGCCCATCAAATATATACCAATATGTTGTTGTCCAGACCAACATAGAGCCCTCTGTGCCCCACCAGTGGGTCCTGAACCCCCATCTGGGGAACAGTGCTTTGGGTTGGCTCACTATGCCCTGTGGCGAATTACCTTGTTCTGTATGCAGTAGGCACAAATGATGTGATAATACTTTATTACTATATGATTCTATGACGATGTTGAAGACTAGCCTATAGCCTACCGATTATGAACGCTATGACAGGAAACCATGTAGCCATGACAATAATCTGTGGAGAATCGTAATAGTGTGATGCTAGTGTTCACCAACCAGTGATCAAACCCGGGTCTCCCTCATGCACACACTACTGTTTGGGGAGCTAGGTTTGAGGTTTTAGAAGACAAGTGAAAGACAAAACAGAGAAGATTAAAGCAAGGTGAAAACGGTGTGCATGTGAAGTTGGAAACTCAAAAGGGAAGCAAGTCCCCACAGCAATGTTCCAACATCTAGTGCAAAGTCTTCCCAGAAGAGTGGAGGCTGTTATAGCAGCAAAGGGGGGATCAACTCCATATTAATGGCCATGATTTTGAGAATGAGATGTTTGAAGAGCAGGTGTCCACATACTGTTGGTCATGTAGTGTGTGTATATATATATATACAGCGCATTCAGAAAGTATTCAGCCCCCTTGACTTTTTTCCACGTTTTTTTACGTTACAGCCTCATTCTAAAATTGAATAAATAGTTTTTTCCCCCGTCATCAATATACACGCAATACCCCATAATGACAAAACAAAACACAATAAGTATTCAGACCCTTTACTCAGTACTTTTTGAAGCACATTTGGCAGCAATTACAGGCTCGACACTTCTTGGGTATGACACTACAAGCTTGGCACACCTGTATTTGGGGAGTTTCTCCCATTCTTCTCTGCAGATCCTCTCAAGCTCTGTCAGGTTGGATGGGGAGCGATGTTGCACGTCTATTTTCAGGTCTCCAGAGATGTTCGATCGAGTTCAAGTCCGGGCTCTGGCTGGGCCACTCAAGGACATCCAGAGACTTGTCCTGAAGCCACTCCTGCGTTGTCTTGGCTGTGTGCTTAGGGTTGTTGTCCTGTTGGAAGGTGATCCTTTCCCCAGTCTAAGGTTCTGAGTGCTCTGGAGCAGGTTTTCATCAAGAATCGCTCTGTACTTTGCTCTGTTAATCTTTCCCTTGATCCTGACTAGTCTCCCTGTCCCTGTTGCTGATAAACATCCCCACAGCATGATGCTGCCACCACCATGTACCAGGTTTCCTCCAGATGTGACGCTTGGCATTCAGGCCAAGCGTTCAATCTTGGTTTCATCAGACCAGAGAATCTTGTTTTTCATGGTCTGAGAGCCCTTTAGGTGCCTTTTGGCAAACCCCAAATGGGCTGTCATGTGCATTTTACTGAGGAATGGCTTCTGTCAGGCCACTCTACCATAAAGGCCTTATTGGTGGAGTGCTGCAGAGATGCTTGTCCTTCTGGATGGTTCTCCCATCTCCACAGAGGAAGTCTGGAGCTCTGTCAGTGACCATCAGGTTCTTGGTCACCTCCCTGACCAAGGCCCTTCTCACCCGATTGCTCAGTTTGGCCAAGTGGCCAGCTCTAGGAAGAGTCTTGGTGGTTCCAAACTTCTCCCAGTAAAACGCACATGACAACCTGCTTGGAGTTTGCCAAAAGGCATCCCCCCTACCCCTTACCCTCAGATTATTCCACAGGTGAGGAAGCCGGATGTGGAGACCCTGGGCTGGCGTGGTTAGACGTGGTCTGCGGTTGTGAGGCCAGTTGAACGCACTGCCCAATTCTCAAAAACAACGTTGGAGGCAGTTTGTGGTAGAAAAATGAACATTAAATTCTCTGGCAGCAGCTCTGGTGGACATTCCTGCAGTCAGCATGCCAATTTCACACAGTGGTGTAAAGTACTTGAAGTCGGAAGTTTACATACACCTTAGCCAAATACATTTAAACTCAGTTTTTCACAATTCCTGACATTTAATCCTAGTAAAAATTCCCTGTCTTAGGTCAGTTAGGATCACCACTTTATTTAAGAATGTGAAATGTCAGAATAATAGTAGAGAGAATGATTTATTTCAGCTTTTATTTCTTTCATCACATTCCCAGTGGGTCAGAAGTTTACATACACTCAATTAGTACTTGGTAGCATTGCCTTTAAATTGTTTAACTTGGGTCAAACGTTTAACTTGTGTCATTCACAAAGTAGATCTCCTAACCAACTTGCCAAAACTGTAGTTTGTTAATAAGAAATTTGTGGAGTGGTTGAAAAACGAGTTTTAATGACTACAACCTAAGTGTATGTAAACTTCTGACTTCAACTGCAAGTAAAAATACTTTAAAGTTGTTTTATTGTACCTTACCTTACTATTTATATTTCTGAGTACTTTTACTTTTACTCCAATACATTCCTAAAGAAAATAATGTACTTTTTACTCCATCCATTTTCCCTGACACCCAAAAGTATTCGTTACATTTTGAATGCTTTAAACAGGACAGGACAATGGTCCAATTCATGCACTTATGAAGAGAACCTCCTTGGTCATCCCTACTGCCTCTGATCTGGCAAATTCACTAAACATCACTAAGTGTGCCCCTGACTAACAGTAAAATTTTAAAAACTATAAAATTGTGCCGTCTGGTTTGCCTAATATGAGGCATTTAAAATTATTTTTACTTTAAGTATATTTTTGAAATTACTTTTACTTTTGATACTTAAGTATATTTAAAACGAAATACTTTTAGACTTTTACTCAAGTAGTATTTCACTGGGTGACTTTCACTTTTACTTGAGTCATTTTCTATCAAGGTATCTTTACTTTTACTCAAGTATGGCAGTTGGGTACTTTTTCCACCACTGATTGCACGCTCCCTCAAAACTTGAGACATCAGTGGCATTGTGTTGTGTTAAAAAACTGCACATTTTGAAGTAGCCTTTTATTGTCTCCAGCACAAGAGGCACCTGAGTAATGATCATGCTGTTTAATCAGCTTCTTGATATACCACACCTGTTAGGTGGATGGATTAAGGAGAAGTGCTCACTAACAGGGATATAAACAAATTTGTGCACAACATTTGAGAGAAATAAACTTTGCCTATGGAAACATTTCTGGGATTTTTATATATATTTGTGGGTGTGTGTAGGCAGTGGCAGATTTAGATTTAGGCGACATGGGTATCCGCCCAGGGCGGCATCTTGCCGGGGGTGGCACTGGGCGCTCGCACAATTTTTGGGGGGATTGGTGACATTTGCATGATCGGTTTTCAATTGCTAATTTGCTTGTCAGGTAGCCTAGTAGTTAGAGCACTGGGCCAGTAACCGGAAGGTTTCTAGATTGAATCCCTGAGCTGACAAGGTAAAAGTATGTTGTTCTGCCCCTGAACAAGGCAGTTAACCCACTATTTCTAGGCCGTCATTGTAAGTAAGAATTTGATCTTAACTGACTTGCCTAGTTAAATAAAGGTTAAATAAAAAATATAATGTCACCATGTAGGACTGTGTCAATTAACCTTGTCGCCCTGATTCTAGTTTGTGAGCCAGGCAGGCTACTGCCTGGGAAGGTCTCCCACTCAGAAGTACGAGATGGGGAGGGGGGCCGGGGCAGGTTGACCTCAGGTCTCCCCACTGGAAGCCCGAGGTAGGGGGAGCGGGGGAATCTATCAAATAGCGCATCAGTCACACTACGAAATGCTACCAAATAAAGCACAATTCATTCATAATACTGTGAATATATAGTTTCACAGACATATTGTAAAAAAAAAATCTGGTTTGTGCAAATTGTTAAGAATAATATAAAACCAGTCTGTACACCACCAAGGTGAATTGGTTTAGTCTTGACTCTTGGTTGACAGTGTTGGGGGATGGGTAATCACCAAGGTGAATTGGTTTAGTCTTGACTCTTGGTTGACAGTGTTGGGGGATGGGTAATCACCAAGGTGAATTGGTTTAGTCTTGACTCTTGGTTGACAGTGTTGGGGGATGGGTAACCACCAAGGTGAATTGGTTTAGTCTTGACTCTTGGTTGACAGTGTTGGGGGATGGGTAATCACCAAGGTGAATTGGTTTAGTCTTGACTCTTGGTTGACAGTGTTGGGGGATGGGTAATCACCAAGGTGAATTGGTTTAGTCTTGACTCTTGGTTGACAGTGTTGGGGGATGGGTAATCACCAAGGTGAATTGGTTTAGTCTTGACTCTTGGTTGACAGTGTTGGGGGATGGGTAATCACCAAGGTGAATTGGTTTAGTCTTGACT
>QNTS01004081.1:49383-63466 GCA_003317085.1 Hucho hucho | reverse complement strand
ACTACGAGAGGAAAGGGACAGTGAGAGCCCTAGTAGGCTATTGGAGATCTTCTCTGCCGTCTTTAGCTGTGGCGCCCTGACAAATCACATCAACGCTCACGGCGCCCTCCGTGACACAGACTGGCGCCGCCATCCATCCCTCTTTTGTCCTTCCCAGCGTGCCAACAAATAAGCACTGGGGTGCAAAGGTCATTCCCATCATCTGTATGATTCCCTGAGCATGTGACAGCATGTCCGTCCTCCTGTCAGTAATTTGTTGGTAGGTAGGTGGGCCGGCAGAAATTTGAGTGGGCTCCAAAAATATAGAACGGAGTAGAGAGGACATCATGTTATTCCACACATTTTGCCATGAGGCTGAGATCGTGATTTATTTATTTTTTTACTTTTTAAAGCTAATTAAAGCTAAAATATAGGTGTGCTGACTGTGATAAATGCACTGGATTATGAGCTGTCGTGTTTGCTAAATGAAGTAGGCAGTTGCATGGTGTATATAGCTATAGAAGCACAGTGACTTACACTGAGTGTACAAAACATTAAGAACTCCTTCCATGACATAGACTGACCAGGTGAATCCAGGTGAAAGCTATGGTCCCTTATTGATGTCACTTGTTAAATCCACTTCAATCAGTTTAGATGACGGGGAGGAGACAGGTTAAAGAAGGATTTTTAAGCCTTGAGATAATTGAGACATGGATTGTGTGTGTGTGTGCCATTCAGAGGGTGAATGGGCAAGACAAAAGATCTGTCTTTGAACGAGTTATGGTAGTAGGTCCCAAGCACACCGGTTTGTGTCAATCTTGCTGGGTTTTTCCACGCTCAACGGTTTCCCGTGTGTATCAAGAATTCCTCACCACCCAAAGGACATCCAGCCAACTTGACACAACTGTGGGAAGCATTGGATTCAACATGGGCCAGCATCCCTGTGAAACGTTTTCGACACCTAGTAGATTCCATGCCCTGAGGAATTGAGGCTGTTCTGAGGGCGAGGATATTCGGAAGGTGGTAAACGGTGTATGCCTCAGTGCAGTCATATTCATGGATTATTGGTGGTGTGGCTTTCAGTTAGTTATTTTTGGCCACCCATCCTATAAATGAATATCATTCCAGTTCATTGCTTGCTACGAATTCTATTTGATGGTGTTTGCATGTTTAAAATACAAATAATGTCCCGTTTGGAACACTGACAAGTAGTGAGCTCAATCATATTGGGTGGGCCTACGTGGCTGCCTCCGGTCACTGGCCCAGCACTGTTTCAGAATGCGTTTGTCTTCCGGATATGGTTTAGTTCCAATATTGCATTAGCACTTAGCATAAGGCATTCATTGTACTGTAAGTGGTATGCTAGTATGGATATTGGAACATAGATAGATAGATAGATAGATTTAGGTTATCTATCTATCTATCTCTCTCTCTCTCTCTCTCTCTCTCTCTCTCTCTCTCTCTCTCTCTCTCTCAACTGAAAGCTCAGGGTGATCCATAAAACACCTCGTAGGCCTATACTCATAGGTGCACCTTACTCCATTGCTGATGGCTGACACTTGCAGGTAGCGGAATTGTTCTCTAAATGCCTCTAAAGGAAACCCCAATGGTAACTTTGTGGCACAGCGTACGCAACATGCATTTCCTACAACAGCATACCGTTCAAGGAAAATATTATTCCACCAGTCTCTTTAAACACGGACTAAATGGTTCTAGCACCTTGGTCCCCCTGGCAACCCCTAGATAGTAGCATAGCCTGTGGGGAGGAAGCCTTTTGACACTCCCTCTCCTGTCACTCCAGCCAGCCCGGCTCCAACATTACAAGAGAGGGAAATGTGACAACACTTAGCGCACACACACTGCAGTCAGTCTGAGCTGCAGTCCGAGCACCTCCTAGGTGTTGGTACACACACACACCCCTATGGGGCCTGGTGAAAACTAGTGCGCTATGAAAGTGAATACATTCGGGTGCCATTTTGGACGCTGCTGAGTTTTCTCAGTCTGCCTTGCTGGCTGGCTGGCTGGGGCTTAGCTGTCATTCCACCAGAAGGGTCAGTCCCCGACACTGTAGGTTTAGTTAGTGGAGGTAGAATAAAATATAACCTTAGCAGAACCAAAGCAGTCTCCCTTGCATTGAGTCTTGCTGTTAGACAGACGCCCCAAGCCGTGTTGTCTCTGGGACTGTAATGGGTTGTGTGTGTAATTGTGTTTAGGTCAAACATGGATTCTCCATGTTAGGATATTAAAGTGAATCTGATCTAAACATTCCTCCCCTCCCTCTGTTGTGTTGGGAGAAATGTCACCGAGCCACTGTGTGTAGAATGAGAGCTCTGGGCTCGACATCCCTTCCATTTTCAGGTCTGTATAAAAAGCACCACAGTGTAAAATTATTCTAATTAACAAACTTGACGGAGTGCCAATGTTTCGCGCTGGAGCATTTTAAAATAAATAAACGCTCCTGCATTCAAATGAGCTTTGATTTGTTCACCCGGGCTGGGCATTTGCAACAGTTATTTTTTCTGTTTTCGTACTGAACAGAGATCCCTTCACATTCTTTTTTGTTGTGCTCCTTCGTAATTGACTCCTCAGTGGTTTAGAAAGGTCACAACAAAAACATACGTGAAGGGATCTATGTTCTGTGCAAAAAGACAATACAAAAAAAAAACACACTGTCCTCCCCCATGCTTAGCGTGTCTCCCCAATCAGCCGTCACTCCGCCTGGTTGTTAGGCCGTCCCGGGTGGGCTGAGATGACAGGTAGTGGACATGGCCTCTGCTATGTGTCTGGCTGGCTCTGGTCAGCTGGCTGATAAAGAGGCCTGTCTCTGAGGCTTAACGCACAGCTAGCTAGTGCTCTCTCTCTCTCTTTTTGTTTGTCTGTCTCGTTCTCTCTGTCTATCTCTCCTTCTCTCTATTTTTCTCTCTTGTTCTCTCTGTCTCTCTGTCTCTCTGTCGTTCTGTCGTTCTCTCTGCCTATCTCTTTGTTCTCTCTGTCTATCTGTCTCGTTCTCTGTCTGTCTCTCTCTCTCTCTCTCGTTCTCTCTCTTCCCTAGCCTCTCTTCCTCAGCCTCTCTCTTCCTCCTCTCTGTCACACAAAAACCAACCCTCAGTCGCTCTGAACCAGTTTTGTTAGAATACATTTCTATATTCGGTGTCTGGGTGGATGATGGATAGACAAACATTCCAATTGTGTATCGTTTCACTCGCCTTTAAAATGTTCTCTACTGAACTCAAACCTGGTGTATACGCTTTCCACTTGTACTTTCAGTCTGTTGGTTGTGGGATGGGAGCTTAATGAAAATGTATGCATGAAACATGTTTCATGTGTTGCTGCATTTTGGTTATGGAAAGAGTCATCGTTCATCGCAGGTGGGTTGTCTTTCACCAATCAATTACTTAATTCTGGTAATGACCTGATTTTCCACAAGTCCTGGTTGGAATATTCCTGGATTTCCTGCTTATTCTTGCCTGATTCCTGAAATCTTCCTTCTTGGATTTGTAGAAAACCTGGGATTTTTGGGGTAAAGTGACTGGAATTTTGAAACATTCACCCATCAACAATTTGGCCACTTCATCCTGTACCTCCGCATTCTGATCCTTGGGAAAACATTATGATTCCAGACAGTTGTTCAAACATAAAGACAGAAAACATCTGACAGAGAATTGATTTGTTTGCTGCAAAATTGCTATTTTGTCAGCTTAACTCCCTAATGATGTTTATAGAAGTGGAAAAAAACTGGTTCTGCTCATTTGTGCCCTCCAGAACAATTAGAGAGCTCCACATTAGCACACAAATTATGCAATTACTTGAGAGTGGGCTGTTCATTTGATTAGGCCTTCCAGTCCTTCATATCAATGAATTGAGTGACAAATTACTGCCATTTAGGCTTAAAAGTATCAATCTCTTGGTCCAATTTCAGACACTTAGTGGTAGATGGTAACAAACCAATTTAATTGAGGAAACAGTGTTTTCAAACAAAACATCCCAATTTTGAGAGTATCACTAACACCCATGGGGTATTTTGATTTGAATCAGTTTAGACTGGTTAGCCATAAACAACATGCTATGGTTTGTTACCGTCTACCGCTAAGTGTCAGTAAGACTCAATAACACAGTACCTCATTTTGTTTACCTGTCGGCCCCAGCCTCAAATTCAGGTCCTGTATGTACCTAACTGACCCGCTCTGCCCATTCATCGCCATTTACCCGTTGTTGCCTTAGCTCTCCTGATCAACACCTGTGATTGCTTTATGCCTCTCTCTAATGTCAATATCCCTTGCCTACTGCTGTCTTGTCTAGTTCTTATTGTTTTATTTCACTGTAAAATGCCTTAGATAGCTCTTCCCACCCCACACACAAGCGGAGACCTCACCTGGCTTAACTGGTGCCTCCAGAGACGCAATCTCTCTCATCGTCACTCAACGCCTAGGTTTACCTCCACTGTACACACATACTACCATACCATTGTCGGTACATTATGCCCTAAATCTATTCCACTCCTATTCCCCAGGCGCTATCATTTGTTGACTTCTGTAACCGTAAAAGCCTTGGTTTCATGCATGCTAACATCAGAAGCCTCCTCCCTAAGTTTGTTTTACTCACTGCTTTAGCACACTCCGCCAACCCTGATGTCCTTGCCGTGTCTGAATCCTGGCTTAGGAAGGCCACCAAAAATGCAGAAATTTCCATCCCCAACTACAACATTTTCCGTCAAGATATAACTGCCAAAGGGGTTGGAGTTGCAATCTACTGCAGAGATAGAACTCTGCAGGTTGTCATGCTATCCAGGTCTGTGCCCAAACAGTTCGAGCTTCTACTTTTAAAAATCCACCTTTCCAGAAATAAGTATCTCGCTGTTGCCGCTTGTTATAGACCCCCCTCAGCCCCCAGCTGTGCCCTGGACACCATATATGAATTACTTGCCCCCCATTTAAATTCAGAGTTTGTACTGTTAGGTGACCTAAACTGGGATATGCTTAACACTCAGGCCGTCCTACAATCTAAGCTACATGCCCTCAATCTCACACAAAAATATCAAGGAACCTACCAGGTACAACCCTAAATCCGTAAACACGGGAACCCTCATAGATATCATCCTGACCATCTTAGGGTGGTTACTATTGTGGGGGACTGGTTGAGGGGGCGGTAGGGTGGTTACAATAGTACAATAGTACAAAAGTAACCACCCTACAATTGAGGGGGAGGTAGGCTGGGCACCCTCTCCCTTCTTGCGCTTGCAAAACTGTCTGCTAAATGGCATATATTATTGTTATGTTATAAATTGTGTAGTTTGGGTACTGGATGCTGAAAGCTGTGGTATATCAGACAATACATCAAAGAAAATGTTATTGGTCACATACAAGTGTTTAGCAGGTGTCGCTGTGGATGTAACAAAATGCTTGTGTTTCTAGCTCCGACAGTGCAGTAATATCTAACAATTAATATCTAACAATTTCTCAAGATATACCCAATACACACAAATCTAAGTAAAGGAATGGAATTGAGAATGTATACACTACCGTTCAAAAGTTTGGGGTCACTTAGACATTTCCTTGTTTTTGAAAGAAAAGCAAATTTTTTATCTATTTAAAATAACATCAAATTGATCAGAAATACAGTGTAGACATTGTTAATGTTGTAAATGACTATTGTAGCTGGAAACGGCTGATTTTTTTATGGAATATCTACATAGGTGTACAGAGGCCCATTATCAGCAACCATCACTCCTGTGTTCCAATGGCACGTTGTGTTAATCCAAGTTTATAATTTTAAAAGGCTAATCAATCATTAGAAAACCCTTTTGCAATTGTTAGCACAGCTGAAAACTCTTCTGATTAAAGAAGCAATAAAACTGGCCTTCTTTAGACTAGTTGTGTGTCTGGAGCATCAGCATTTGTGGGTTCAATTACAGGCTCAACATGGCTAGAAACAAAGACCTTTCTTCTGAAACTCGTCAGTCTATTCTTGTTCTGAGAAATTAAGGCTATTCCATGCGAGAAATTGAAGATCTCGCACCATGCGGTGTAGTACTCCCTTCACAGAACAGCGCAAACTGGCTCTAATCAGAATAGAAAGAGGAGTGGGAGGCCCCGGTGCACAACTGTGCAAGAGGACAAGTTCATTAGAGTGTCTAGTTTGAGAAACAGATGCTTCACAAGTCCTCAATTGGCAGCTTCATTAAATAGTGACCGCAAAACACCAGTCTCCACGTCAACTGTGAAGAGGCAACTCCGCGATGCTGTCCGGAGGTATATTTCCAATATACACTACATGACCAAAAGTATGTTGACACCTGCTCGTTAAACATCTCATTCCAAAATCATGGGCATTAATATGGTGTTGGTCCCACTTTTGCACCTATTACAGCCTCCACTCTTCTGGGAAGTCTTTCCACTATATTTCGTAACATTGTTGCGGGGACTTGCTTCCATTCAGCCACGACCATTTGTGAGGTCGGGCACCGATTAAGCCTGGCTTGCAGTCAGTGTTCCCATTCATCCCAAAGGTATTCAATGGGGTTGAGGTCAGGGCTCTGTGCAGGCCAGTCAACACTGATTTCGACAAACCATTTCTGTATGGACCTCGCTTTGTGCACGGGGGCATTGTCATGTTGAAACAGGAAAGGGCCTTCCCCAAACTGTTGCCACAAAGTTGGAAGCACAAAATAGTCTTGAATGTAATTTTATGCTGTAGCATTAAGATTTCCCTTCAATGGAACTAAGGGGCATAGCTCGAACAATGAAAAACAGCCCCATACCATTATTCCTCCTTCACCAAACTTTACAGTTGGCACTATGCATTCGGGCAGGTAGCGTACTTCATCACTCGAGAAAACGCGTTTCCACTGCTCCAGAGTCCAATGTTGGTGAGCTTTACACCACTCCAGCCGACACTTGGCATTGGCATGATGATCTTAGGCTTGTGTGCGGCTGCTTGGAAACCCATTTCATGAAGCCCCCGACAAACAGTTCTTGTGCTGACGTTGCTTCCGGAGGCAGTTCGGTGTTGAGTGTTGGATTGACGATTTTCACGCGTTTTGCGCTTCAGCACTTGGAAAGGTGTCATCCTATGACGGTGCCACGTTGAAAGTTACTGAGCTCTTCAGTAAAGCCATTCTACTACCAATGCTTGTCTATAGAGATTACATGGCTGTGTGCTTGATTTTATACACCTGGCAGCAGCAGGTGTGGCTGAAAGGATCCCTATTCAACTAATTTGACGGTGTGTCCACATACTCTGTATTTCATTCTCATTGAAAGCAAGTCTAAGAAGCGGTAGATCTGTCATTCTCATTGAAAGCAGGTCTAAGAAGCGGTAGATCTGTTCTATGTGTGCTATTTCTATCCTTCCCGTTAATTTTTGCAAGTTTCATTTTTGCATTTTTCAGTTTTGTACACTTGCTTCAAACAGCTGAAAATACAATATTGTTGGTTACGGAAAATATATTTCACAGCGGTTTAGATGGTACAATGATTCTCTACCCAACGACCTGCTTGTTTTGTCACATCAATAGAAATTAGGCAAACTATTAGAATTTTAGCAACCAGGAAATGTTGGAGCGATTTCTGCTTAGTGCACTTTTAATTCTATTAGTTTGAAACAGAATGTAGTTTTGATACAAAATGGTTTTTGCTCTTCGTAGGAAATCACCTATCAATATGGCTGCACAATTACATTGATAGGCACACAGTGCACATAGCAATACTGTAACCTGCACTTTTGTCAAGCAACCTGATCACTCCAAAGAACCCCATCATCACAGTGGCTGCTTGATTTAACTAACAATCAAACAATGCTTTTCTTTGATGATGGCTGCTCTGTTTTTATTTTAATCATTTTGCGTGTGTGTGGATCCGTTTTCAAAGCTTTCTCCTTGGTACTTGTCTCTATGCACGGCCTGAACACGAACACACATGAGGAATAGGCCTAGACATGCACACACACACACACACACACACACACACACACACACACACACACACACACACACACACACACACACACACACACACACACACACACACACACACACACACACACACACACACACACACACACACACACACACACACACACACACACACACACCTCGTCCTGCCAGATCAGAACATGTTTACGTTACCCATGCGTTTGCGTCCAATTCCCTCCCATTAATATTAACAAGACAACAGAAAGTCATTTGTTCACCCGGCATCTTTCAAGCTGTGACCTGCCTAGGTCATTGGGAAGCACGCGGAGCACGACTAGACCCATTTTTCATCACCACATCTGAAAAATAAAATAACCCATTGAGAACAACAGAGCCAGGCAAGGCATGTTAACCGACGCACAATTTGAATAATGTATTTGCTGGTGCGCAACATCGAATTTTATTCCATAGCTGGTAGATATAGACCCCTGCAGGGGGAAAAAAGACTGGAAAAGATGTATGGATGGTGCTATACGCTCGACAAACTGTGGGAGATGGAAGTCTTAAAGAAACGGATGATGATTATGTGCACGGCTAAAGGTAGCACTGCAACGCTGGAGTTGCATGAGGAGACTAGCGAGGCCGACATACAATGAAGGGTACTTCTGACTGACGAAGGGGGGTACTTTTGACTATGTCAGGAGGACCTCATTTCTGCTGTGAATATCCAGGCAGTAACCAAGACACCAGTGTGTGTGTGTGTGAGAGTGGGATGATGGGTTGTTGTGTGCCTTCCGACCAGGATTTGTGCCCGTGCACAACAATTGAAATTTGATTATTCAATTGAAAATGGCCCCATTGATTTCTTTGACGATTTCTCAGTTCATGAGCAAAATTTCGATTAACTTCCTAAATTGACTACATGGACAACTGAAACTACCCCAAACCTGCATCTCATTGGACCACACAATGTAACATCTCAACATGTGATAGTGAGTCTGTCTAATTCGAATTGTAATGTTATTACGATCCTCATTAGCTGACACCATGATCCCAGCTGATCCAACACAGAACTACAAATATATGACAAAAATGTACAATTTACATTTAAATACCTGACTGGTAACACATTTAAGAATGGCTAATGGCTGATCGATGTTGTTGGTCACGCACTTCATCCAATCTAAGCAAAATTATTCATATTTCAGTTTTAAACTGATGACATTCTGGCTGATAATTGACACTAATGTAATACCCAGATCTTAATCTGATTTAAAGTGGAACTGCACATCCGGTTATCATGTTACATCTGAGATCAACAGAACTATCTTTAGTCATCTTGAGTTATAAGAGAAGCCTATGTGAATTAAAAGAATGTTAAGGGCCAATGGAATCATAAATGATTGTGGATAATAAGGGAAGACGTTGATTAATTGATAGGCATTTTCTTTTTTTACGAACTACCTCTCGAGGAGGAACAAACGTAAAATTTGTCATTCATCTTTTTTTAGTTCCTGAAGTCAAATTAAATCGAAATTAAGTTTCTGAATGTGTTACAACTTGCTATTAAATGTCAAAAGGATAAANTTAACTTCTTAGGGAGTAGCGCACGAGGTGACCGTTTTGGAGAGCCTGGCGTGCCCAAAGTAAAATGCCTCCCATTCAGGCCCAGAAAATAGGATATGCACATATTTAGTACCATTGGATAGGAAACACTCTGAATTTTCTAAAAGTGTTAACCATTTGTCTGTGAGTAAAACAGAACGGATATGGCAGGCGAAACCCCGAGGAATTTCTGTCCTGGAAAAAGTGGTTTTGACACATTGCTCATTTGGAACCCCTCCCTTATGAAAATGCCCATATAAGGGCATATGAATGCAGTACCTATCGCTTCCTCTGGATGTCAACAGTCTTGAGACAGTGTTCAGATTTTTTTTAGATGCTATTAGAGCAGAGAAGAAGAGGAATCAGGAAGTGTCCCCAGAGATGTCAATAGAAGAGGACGCGTGCTCTCGCCAAGCGCGCTCTGTGGTTTTTTCCTTTCTTATAGCCCAGTTTATATTCCGGTTGAATTATTATAGTAAATTTACATAAGTGTTCCTAAGGATACATTAAAAAGGATGTTTGATTGTTCTTGGACAAGTTTATAGGTATAAGTTGAACGAGTTCTCTTCACGTTTCAATGGAGGAGTGGAGGCTGTAGTTTCTGATTATAACGCGCGAACCCAACGGAGATTTATGGATATAATACATGACTTTTTCTAACAAAAGAACCATGGATTGTCTTCGTTGGACACTTGGGAAGCCATCAGCAGAAGTTGTTCAACAGGTAATTGATTTGTTTTCGCTGTGAAATGTGTTTTGTATGAACCGTGAAGGCTAATGAATTCATGGTAATGGGAAAAATAGTGAAGGTGCTACCCTCAAACAATCAAATGTGGTGCTTTCGCCGTGAAGCCTTTTTGAAATCTGACAACGCTGTGATATTGCCAAGAAACAGAGCTTTTGATGAGTATGAAACACTTGTATATTGGTGCATGTTTAATAATTCAACTTTTGGATTTTGAATTTGGCGCCTTGCATTTCACCTGGTAGTGTCGGGAGTGGGGCGCTAGCGCCCCAGCGCACCTTGCTGCTCCTTAAGAGATTTTAAACAAGTCAAAATATACTTTATATTTCAGATTCTTCAAATAACCACCCTTTGCCTTGATGACAGCTTTGCACACTCTTGACATTCTCTCAACCAGCTTGTGTAACCTTTATTTAACTGGGCAAATCAGTTAAGAACCAACTCTTATTTACAATGACAGCCTACCGGGGAACAGTGGGTTAACTGCCTTGTTCAGGGGCAGAATGACAGATCTTTATCTTCTCAGCTTAGGGATTCGATCCAGCAACCTTTCGGTTACTGGCACAACGCTCTAACCACTAGGCTACCTGCTGCTTCATGAGGTAGTCACCTGGAATGCATTTAAATTAACAGGTGTTCCTTCTTAAAAGTTAATTTGTGGAAGGAAAGATCCTTCTAAATAGCCAATCAGCTGTGTTGTGACAAGGTGACAACATTGTCCTGTTGATAAATACACTGGGGAAAATAAGCGACACCTGGAGGGGGTGGAGACAATCACAAGGACAGGTGAAACAGATCAGGGTGTGACAGGTTCATTGTTTAGCTAGCAAGCTACATGTCTTAACAAAAGACTCCACCATGCAAGTAACTATTTCAATAGAATGCTTGTGATGTCACTGCAACAACTGTCGACAGAGGGAGCTGGTAAAACTGACGAATTTACGAACGCTCAACACCCGTTAAGTATGGCAGGTGTCAGTAAACGTTGGCAATTTTTTTTTTATGAAATTGTTGCCAATTTAATTACATTGTTTCTGTAGTGACACAGCTAGCACTGCAATGCAGTGCCTTAGACAGTTGCGCCACTCTGGAGGCCCTACCAGTTAGGTTTTACCCCCCTATCAAGCCTAGCTAAGTATATGTATGGTATATATGTGAAAATGTATCTGGTTTCAAGAACATTGTACATTTAGCCTACAGGTCTCTCTGTATGATTGTGTGCCACTGCACGTATGTGTTTGTGAGTGTGCTGAACCTTGGTGTGGGTAACATTAATGAGATATTATTGCACATATGTTAACATCCACTTGCAACAGCCCAGATCCATCGCACTGCACATTGCCCTATCCCATCTGGACAAGAGGAATACCTATGTAAGAATGCTGTTCATTGACCATAGCTCAGCATTCAATACCATAGTACTCTCCAAGCTCATCATTAAGCTTAAGGCTCGGGGTCTCAACCCCGCCCTGTGCAACTGGGTCTTGGAATTTCTGATGGGCTGCACCCAGGTGGCGAAGGTAGGAAACAACATCGCCACTTCGCTGACCCTCAACACTGGGGCTCCACAAGGGTGCGTGCTCAGCCCCCTCCTGTTCACCCACGACCGCGTGGCCATGCACGATTCCAACTCAATCATCAAGTTTGCAGACAACACAACAGTAGTGGGATTACCAACAACAATGAGACACTCAGAGTGTGGTGTCAGGAAAACAACCTCTCACTCAACGTCAACAAAACAAAGGAGGTGATCGTGGACTTCAGGAAACAGCAGAGGGAGCACCCCCCTATCCACATCGATGGGACAGTAGTGGAGAAGGTGGAAAGTTTTAAGTTCCTCGACATACACATCACGGGCAAACTGAAATGGTCCACCCACACAGACAGCGTGGTGAAGAAGGCGCAACAGAGCCTCTTCAGCCTCAGGAGGCTGAAGAAATTTGGCTTGTCACCTAAAGCCTTCACAAACTTTTACAGATGCACAATCAAAAGCATCCTGTCGGGCAGTATCACCGCCTGGTACGGCAACTGCACCGCCCTCAGCCGCAAGGCTCTCCAGACGGTAGTGCAGTCTGCACAACGCATCACCGGGGGCAAACTACCTGCCCTCCAGGACACCTACAGCACCCGATGTCACAGGAAGGCCAAAAAGATCATCAAGGACAACAACCACCTGAGCCACTGCCTGTTCACCCCGTTATCATTCAGAAGGCGAGGTCAGTACAGGTGCATCAAAGCTGGGACAGAGAGCCTGAAAAACAGCTTCTATCTCAAGGCCATCAGACTGCTAAACAGCCATCACTAACATAGAGAGGCTGCTGCCAACATACAGACCCAAATCACTGGCCACTTCAATAAATTGATTTAATTAAGGTATCACTAGTCACTTTAAATAATGCCACTTTAATAATGTTTACATATCCTACATTACTCATCTCATATGTATATACTGTACTCTATACCATCTACTGCATTTTGCCTATGCCGCTCGGCCATCGCTCATCCATATATTTATATGTACATATTCTTATTCATTCCCTTTAGATGTGTGTATTAGGTAGTTGTTGTGAATTTGTTAGATTACTTGTTAGATATTACTGCTCTGTCGGGAACTAGAAGCACAAGCATTTCACTACACTCGCATTAACATCTGCTAACCATGTGTATGTGACAAATAACATTTGATTTGATTTGAACAACAAACCTGTTGTTGTTGACACGTGGGGGTTAACTCCCCTTTGTTGCTAGGTGACCCTGTGTCAGCCCAGCTGTCTTCCCACCTTCTCATACAAGATGATGGAAGTCACAGGTAGGGATCATGCAGGTAAAAAAAAAGAACTTAAGTAAAGTCACTTCCAGTCCATTTTCAGGTTTAATGTGCAGTATGGTCTGAAACATAATCTTTTTCAGTATTAAAACAGCAGTTGAAAATGTCTTGTTTTCAGGCCTCATATATTGAATGCAACTCGGACGTAGGGCATTTCACAGCAGGGGGAGCCACCGTTTTCCAGCTCGTTGTTGATTATGGTTTTTTTAGTCCGGTAGCTTATTCAACAAATGGCCCTCTTCAAATGGCTGCTGTTACGCCACGTGCCTTCCATCAAATTGCTGAACATACAGATGACTCAACTCGCATGATTTCATGCACGCGCTACATCAAAAGCCCGTTTCCATTAATCAGTCTGCACATTTGGCAGCAGAAAAAAAATACATTCTCTTCGAGAAACCCTTTGTGCTTTTGAGACCATCAATTCCCAATGAGCTACTTGAGTAATGTAGTCTCTAGTCTAATGAAAGGTAATATTTCCTACCCATCATTCATGGACTGGTAAATAATAGATCAATGACGATGTGAGGATAGTAGCTGCACATGATGGAAAAACCATCAGATGTGTTATCTGCTAAGTAATGGCTGTATAAAATGCTAGTAGAAGGACCTGGGCTGGATCGCCCTGGGAACGGGTCTCTGATGTCATATTTTAAATAACTTGTAGAAAATACACTTTAAGACACCGTCATGAAGTATAATGACTGCTCTGTGTCACTTTACTTGGACTAAGAAAATACACTTTTAAGACTCTGTCAAGAAGCATTATGTCCATCATAATCATATAAGCCAGATAGGCCTATCACGTACATGCCTTTACAGTAGTCATCAGTAACAAAGAGGGTGTCTTGTCCTGCTCCTGAAATCTGCTCCTGTATTCATCCCAGTCATCAGTAACAAAGAGGGTGTCTTGTCCTGCTCCTGAAATCTGCTCCTGTATTCATCCCAGTCATCAGTAACAAAGAGGGTGTCTTGTCCTGCTCCTGAAATCTGCTCCTGTATTCATCCCAGTCATCAG
>QNTS01004081.1:21326-48335 GCA_003317085.1 Hucho hucho | reverse complement strand
GAACCTTCAGCTCCCTCCACAGATTTTCTATGGGATTAAGGTCTGGAGACTGGCTAGGCCACTCCAGGACCTTAATGTACTTCTTCCTGAGCCACTCCTTTGTTGCCTTGGCCGTGTGTTTTGGGTCATTGTCATGCTGGAATACCCATCCACGACCCATTTTCAATGCCCTGGCTGAGGTTCTCACCCAAGATTTGACAGTACATGGCCCCGTCCATCGTCCCTTTGATGCGGTGAAGTTGTCCAGTCCCTTAGCAGAAAAACACCCCCAAAGCATAATGTTTCCACCTCCATATTTGACGGTGGGGATGGTTTTCTTGGGGTCATAGGCAGCATTCCTCCTCCTCCAAACACGGCGAGTTGAGTTGATGCCAAAGAGCTCCATTTTGTTCTCATCTGACCACAACACTTTCACCCAGTTGTCCTGTTCATTGGCAAACTTCAGACGGGCATGTATATGTGCTTACTTGAGCAGGGGGACCTTGCGGGCACTGCAGGATTTCAGTCCTTCACGGCATGGTGTGTTACCAATTGTTTTCTTGGTGACTATGGTCCCAGCTGCCTTGAGATCATTGACAAGATCCTCCTGTGTAGTCCTGGGATGATTCCTCACCGTTCTCATGATCATTACAACTCCACGAGGTGAGATCTTGCATGGAGCCCCAGGCCGAGGGAGATTGACAGTTCTTTTGTGTTTCTTCCATTTGCGAATAATCGCACCAACTGTTGTCACCTTCTCACCAAGCTGCTTGGCGATGGTCTTGTAGCCCATTCCAGCCTTGTCTAGGTCTACAATCTTGTCCCTGACATCCTTGGAGAGCTCTTTGGTCTTGGCCATGGTTTTTTCCAGCCAGCCGCAGACTACAAAGGGGGGGTAAAGTTCAGCTGCAAATGTATTTTGAGGCAAGGCGGCCTGTCAGCTGCGAAAAAAAGCTAACATATCTATCTTAGCAGGACACCGAATTGGATAGGACCATGCCAAGTTTCTGCATGGAAGGATGCCAAGGAGTCTGGAGCAAGGGCAGGATAGAAAGAGGAGAGAGGGAACAAAATAGGAGAGCAAGACCAAAGGAGACCGAGGAAAGGTAGTTGGAGAGGACAGAGGAGGGAGAGAGATAGAGAGCGAAAGGGGACATTGAAGGGTGATATGAGGGTAGAAGGCTGTTTGGGGAGACGCAGTTCACAGCAGCTAACTTGTGACACGCATACAAAGTGAGATTGAATAGTGTACGAGTGAACAGCTTTAGTAACAGCTTGGAGCTGTCCCGGGTGCTGAAGAGGCCTATGTTGCTGTCCACAGCCCTGAAAAGGCTACAATTTTGTATTGTGACTGTCCTAGCATCTACAGAGTGGTAGTTTCTGGTTACCAATTGGGGGATATAGATGGTGTCAATAGCACCACATCAATGTCATGTGTTATTAGCCTTGTGTAAAATATTTAGACCTACAGTATGATAAATGGCTGATGATGAGTTGTATAAAGTCCTAATTGTGCAAATGACATCCCCCTCTCTCTCTCTTTCTCTCCCCCATCTCTCCATCTGTCCTTCTTTCCACTCTCTCTCTCTCTCTCTATATATATATAAAGTCGGTAGTTTGAAAAATCCAAAACAAATAATCAAAAGGTTTTAATGACTCCAACCTAAGTGTATGTAAACTTCCAACCTCAACTGTGTATGTATATATATATATATATATCATACTGTAGGCCTAAATATTTTACACAATTTCCAAATGCCTGAAGGTACCAAGTTCATCTGTACAAACAATAGTACGCAAGTATAAACACCATGGGACCACGCAGCCGTCATACCGCTCAGGAAGGAGACGCGTTCTGTCTCCTAGAGATTAATGTACTTTGGTGCGAAAAGTGCAAATCAATCCCAGAACAACAGCAAAGGATCTTGTGAAGATGCTGGAGAAAACAGGTACAAAAGTATCTATGTCCACAGTAAAACGAGTCCTATATCGACATAACCTGAAAGGCCACTCAGCAAGGAAGAAGCCACTGCTTCAAATCTGCCATAAAAAAAGCCAGACTACGGTTTGCAACTGCACATGGGGACAAAGATTGTACTTTTTGGAGAAATGTCCTCTGGTCTGATGAAACAAAAATAGAACTGTTTGGCCATAATGACCATCAATATGCTTGGAAGAAAAAGTGTGAGGCTTGCAAGCTGAAGAACACCATCCCAACCCTGAAGCACGGGTGTGTCAGCATCATGTTGTGGGGTTGCTTTGCTGCAGGAGGGACTGGTGCACTTCACAGAATAGATGGCATCACGAGGAGGGAAAATATGTGGATATATTGAAGCAACATCTCAAGACATCAGCCAGGAAGTTAAAGCTTGGTCGCAAATGGGTCTTCCAAATTGACAATGACCCCAAGCATACTTCCAAAGTTGTGGCAAAATGTAATAAGGATAACAAAGTCAAGGAATTGGAGTTGCCATCACAAAGCCCTGACCTCAATTCTATAGAAAATTTGTGGGCAGAACTGAAAAAGCGTGTGCGAGCAAGGAGGCCTACAAACCTGACTCAGTTACACCAGCTCTGTTAGGAGGAATGGGCCAAAATTCACCCAACTTATTGTGGGAAGCTTGTGGAAGGCTCCCCGAAACGTTTGACCAAAGTTAAACAATTTAAAGGCAATGCTACCAAATACTAATTGAGTGCATGTAGACTTCTGCCCACTGGGAATGTGATGAAAGAAATAAAAGCTGAAATAAATAATACTCTCTACTATTATTCTGACATTTTACATTCTTAAAATAACGTGAACCAAAACCTGTATTTTTACTAGGATTAAATGTCAGGAATTGTGAAAAACTGAGTTTAAACGTGTTTGGATAAGGTGTACGTAAACTTCTGACTTCAACTGTATATATATATATATATATATTTCTCTCTCACTGTGGCTAGGTGGGAAACAGCCCAGCTTCCATGCAGCTAGGGAGAGAG
This sequence comes from Hucho hucho, assembly GCA_003317085.1. NCBI lineage: Eukaryota > Metazoa > Chordata > Actinopteri > Salmoniformes > Salmonidae > Hucho > Hucho hucho. The sequence goes on along the minus strand of QNTS01004081.1, from coordinate 45,374 downwards.
CTTAGTGACTAATTACTACTCTCTGAGCACAAACATAATCAGGGAACGCAAAGAATCTGTCACAGCGCCTCAGCGTCAGTCTGAGTCATTATGGTCCAGACTCCATTAATTTAACATTACAAAACAAACCAACAATCAACCACTCCCTCTGTTTGTACAGTACCAGCATCAACATTTTGGACACACCTACTCATTCAGGGGTTTTTCTTTATTTTTTGCTATGTTCTACATTGTAGAATAAATAGTGAAGACATCAACACTATGAAATAACAGATCTGGAACCATGTAGTAAACAAATTAAAGTGTTAAACAAATCAAAAATGTAACACTTTTTTGGTTACTACATGATTCCAGATGTGTTATTTCATAGTCTCTCGTAGCAGTCGATGGGGGACAAGATTGCCAATGATTGTTCATCCTTGTAGAGTTTTGGTTTAACTGTGGGTTTGATAATGATAATGCGGCTTTCTAGTTTGTTGCCGTTTGTCTTTGTTCAGGTTTGAATTGACTGCGTAAATTGCACCACCAGCCTATTGTGAAAATACTTGTTAGTTTGAAATGGATTAAGAGTTTTACAGGGCTCTTCAGATCATCAGGTCATGGTTAGACAAGGCAGAGGAAGACACTTGTCGTCACCCATTCAGTCATCTGCTTGGCACAGAGGGAAGTGCTGCAAACCTTTTTCAATAGTGAATAGCTGGCAGTTTACTCCCTTCATTGGCTATGTCTGTCTGTCTGTGCAAACTCTTAACAGCTGTCACAGATTGTCGTCCTGAAGCCCCCCTGTGTCAAACTTAAATTTTTAACTACAATCTCACTTTTTCACCCTCCACCCTCCATTTCCCTGCAAAAAAAAAAACCTGAAGCGAGGCTGGGGCAGTCAACTGACAAGGATTCTGACACGTGGCTTTTCAAGCGATGGAATTATTTTAAAAGATATACCCCCAAAAACCTGCAGGGTCCAATGTGACCATCTGAGGCTTTGTCAAAGTTCACAGCTGGTTCTCTTAAGATAAGTCAGGGGGAACAAAGTCCCCTTGAATGGAAGAATCCCTGTGACATAGCGTCCATTGTGTGCCATACCTGCCTCACACTGAGAGAGAGACTTGAGTCACGTTGGCCGCTCTGCAGTAAAACCCGGAGTCCCAAATAGACCGATTCCCTGTTGTGAAAGGCATTCACTGTGACATAGCTTCCATTGTGTGCCATACCTGCCACACACAGAGAGAGATTTTAGTCACTTTGGCCCATCTGCCGTAAAACCTGTGGGCAGTTGGTGTTCCCATTCCCTGTTGTGAAACATCAGCTGTGACAAAGCACCTCTGTTCCATAGAAGGCATCTCCGCGGTCGGGTCAAGCCTTTGGTTTCCCCACCCTTCAACGAGCCAGTTTCTCAAAGCGTACTGGTGAGTTGAGATATTGTCTAGTTTATACTTGTATGACTTTTCATTGAGCACAAAAACCTCTAGTGGTTTAAAATGGTCCTAATGGATGTTATTTTTGGTATTTTTTTATTTTTTTTACCTTTATCAGCAGAGATCTCTCTCTTTCCCCTTTTTAATACAACATTCCTTTGTGAAGCATGTTACAATTAAATACATTAATTATTGGCCAAGAACCTTCAATATTTTCTTTGTTTGACTTCACAAAGGGCAATTCTCAATTATAAATATCATGAATATATCAGCTACAGGTTGAAGGCTCCTTCCCATTCAAATAAAGATCATCATTGTTTAAAAGCCAGGCAGACATACCGTATACTGCCCAGGAAAGCATAAGAATTCCCTTCCTGAACGTACAGCCTAACTGACGCCAACTCCTGGTGACTCTGAGTCTGTCCTATTATGGACACTGAATCACTGAATGGGCTATGTGTAAAACCCATTGGCTGTTGTGATCCAACATATTGTTGAGTGCAGTAAAAACCAGACACTTCAGATGCTTCAACAGAACTAAGCCGATACACTATTCTGTATTCCCTCTCTATCTCTGATCTCAATGCTACTGCTCTTCGCGTGATGTTGACAGTGCAGCGAGAGGACGGTTTAATTCTGATAACACAGCAGAGGCCACCTTTTGAGGGACATTATTGTAATGCTGAAAAGGTTACAGGATGTTTTATTCGTCAGCGATGGGAGCTGTTCGCATGGCTGACCGCTTTAAATCCTCCTGAGGCATTTGCGTAATGATAATAAAGAGCCCGGTCGGGCGGTAGTGGGGTTCAACAACTTGACTTATACAGTGCTTTTGAATGTCTTATTTACTGTCTTTGGGAAGACATTCAACAGAATGGCAAGGTGCCTTTACAAATCGTCACAGTCAGACACAGCAATTTGGACTTTATAAATAAGCAAGTGTTTCTTTGAGCACATATCCCAACATCACACTCATGCAAATGCTGAGAATATGGTGAGGGTATGATGTCCAAATTGAGACAGAGTCACAGAGGACACATTTGAATCAGAATGAAGTCCTCCTACAAAAGACTCCCCATGTCTTCAGTAAGAATATTTTCATTTGTATTTTGAACGTGCAGTCATTCCTCCCGTCCTCCCGCCTAGGACGGTCGAAGTGAAGGACTAAAGTTCCAGAGGCTGGGTTCCAATTCCACCAGCTTCTCTTATTTGAGTATTCCTAGAGCAGATTAGGAGAAACGTGTGCAGTACCATACCTCTCTTCCAACGTCCTCCACCATTGAGAGGCCCACTCCAGTACATTGAGAGGCCCACTCCAGTACATTGAGAGGCCCACTCCAGTACATTGACCATGTGGACAGGTGGCATAGAGGGTGTCAGGGGCTGACTGACGGGCTCCTCCTCTTTCCTCTGCTTAAGCCCTGATTTGCCTGTCAGAATACTCTAGCTGAAACTATGGCTGCCATTATGCTAATTTACCTTTTCTCTGTATTTCTGTCCCCGCCCCTCTAAGACCAAACGTGAGCTTTTCATTCGTCCACTGTTGATACAGCCCCAAAAATGTTATGCATGTCAGCAATCAAGTTTTCACTTCTTGAAAGTGCTGTCAATTGAAAACTTGACTGCTGACATATGCAAACATTTTTGTTGCTGTATCAAAAGTGGACTAAAGAAAACAAACATGACAATATTTTTGTGTAGTGGAATATTCCTTTTAAAGGTACATTTCTGTGCCCATTGGCAAAGCAATAAGCAATCTGAATGGGGTCAAAATACATATGACTTCACCTTCTTCCCAATGTTGAGTTATTATACCATGACGGCATCTAAATTGCAGGGAGATTTTTTTCCCTTGTCTCTCTTCATAATTTCTGTATTTTTGTGTTTTTGCTTTAAACCAATGTGATTTGTAGGGCTTTTGAGACTTCAAAGAGTGTAAAACACAGCTCTGGCTTGGATCAGAGAGGAAAGATCTCATAGCCAGCCCGCTGTTTAATTCCACTTACTGTCGAGCACATCGCCATCACCAGCCCCAATCATTATCTTCAATCTAGGCTACAACCAGATCCACAACAGGAGAATTACAGTGCATGTTTTTACAGAATTACAATGCATGTCTTTTCCACTGCGGCACCGTTGTTACTCTTAATATGTAATGTATAATGTGGAAAAAATATTGTGACACTGGTATCATCACAGCCCTACTGCTTATGAGACAAGAATGAAAAAGGTTCCTATTATACAGTTAACTCAGATCAGAATTAAGGCCATTTCTCTCGCTCTCTGTATTTTACATCCTGTTGGGATTATGTAACATCATGAGTCAGAGGTCATGTAGCGGGGCATTGAACCAATCAGGCGCAAAGACGGCAGAAAAAAAACAGTGAGAAAAGAGCTGTGTCAATGTCGTCTCCCACATGTCCAAAAAAAAAAATGAAATCCTCCGCAAAGAGACAGCCTTTACCCACCAAAAGTCCCCCGAATTTCTAATTAATTACTTCATCACTGAACCATATACATTTTTCAAGAAAAACAAATCAGTTGCTCTATGGAGATGGAAAAGGAGGGATGAGACGGGTAAAAAAGAAAGCAATCACTTGCATATGAATGTGAGTGGTATTTGCGTTGAGGCTCTGTTGCAGCAGCGCGGCATCAAATTGGCATTGTCTTCACATCCGCACGGGGTAAACACGAGGGAGTCGGGCACCATACTGTGTCGCTGACTAATTATCTAGGCCGTTCACCACGTTCCCAAGACCTTTTAAAAGCAGCCGCCCGTTTTGGGAATGCCGTGGTGGGTTTTTAACACTCACTGTGAAACGGGAACAGATACGGTATCATCGAAATGACTGAAGCCAAGATTTTATGACATAAGTCAACTTATCTGAACTCGGAATAGTTCCTGTTGTGTGTAGATGAGACCTAGTCTCAGGTTCCCATGCAGGCCCAGGTCTCATCCCTGTCTGTCTGTATGATCGTATGAAATAAATGGTTCAAGGACAGAAACAGCACACTGCTGTAAGTTTATTAGATTCCCCTACTGTCAGAGTTATGACAATATGTGTGCTACGACAATGTAATGGTAGCACAATATACCTGCTGCTCTTAAATTGGTTATTTCCCACCCTGAAGCTATGAAAATATCATATTTGCCCGGTGCTGTTTAAGCACATCTCGCTAAGTGCTTCTTCCCTTGCCCGTAAGACACACTCGGAGGGCTGTAGTAAAAACGCACTCTTAAACACATCAAATCAATGCAATGTATTGATTCAGCGCACATTTAAAGCCTACGGCTCCATGTGAGATTCCTCAATGAGACGTGAGGAGTGTCGGGTCTGAAAGGAGCTCCTGTTGCTCGATCTAAACTGAATGTAAGTCGTTATGGCGTCATCAACACTGGGTTTTAAATATACAAAATCTGTGTTCGATTTCTTGGGGCAATTGAAATAGTTAATTTAGAACTCACTCAGGCTAGATGCAGACTGGAGTGTGATCTTATCGTAAGTTACAACCCAGTGGGGAAACTGGTTGAAATGACATTTTCAGCTATTTTCACCGTTTGAAAAAACTTAATTTCAATCTGTTTTTCCCACTGGTAAAAGCCTCATGTAAATCTAAATGTGTGTTTTTAGTCAATAGTTCACTTTCTGTTCACAGAAGAGTATCATTTGGGACAGTACGTGCAGTACACACTGAACAAAAATATAAACGCAACATGTAAAGTGTTGGTCCCATGTTTCATGAGCTGAAATAAAAGATCCCAGAGTGGTCCTTAGCTTATTTCACTAAAATGTGCACAAATATGTTTACATCCTTGTTAGTGAGCCTTTCTCCTTTGCCAAGATAATCCATCCACCTGGCAGGTGTGGCATATCGAGAAGCTGATGAAACCTTTGTGGCTCACTTGGTAGAGCATGGCACTTGCAATGCCAGGGTGGTGGGTTTGATTCCGCCAGCCCAGGACCTCCACATCCGGCTTCTTCACCTGCGGGATCGTCTGAGACCAGTCACCCGGACAGCTGATGCAACTGTGGGTTTGCACAACCAAAGAATTTGTTTACAAACTGTCAGAAACCGTCTCAGGGAAGCTCATTTGCGTGCTCAACAGGGTCTTGAACTACAGTGAGGGAAAAAAGTATTTGATCCCCTGCTGATTTTGTACGTTTGCCCACTGACAAAGAAATGATCAGTCTATAATTTTAATGGTAGGTTTATTTGAACAGCGAGAGACAGAATAACAAAAAAATCTAGAAAAACGCATGTGAAAAATGTTATAAATTGATTTGCATTTTAATGAGGGGAATAAGTATTTGACCCCCTCTCAATCAGAAAGATTTTCTGGCTCCCAGGTGTCTTTTATACAGGTAACGAGCTGAGATTAGGAGCACACTCTTAAAGGGAGTGCTCCTAATCTCAGCTGTTACCTGTATAAAAGACATCTGTCCACAGAAGCAATCAATCAATCAGATTCCAAACTCTCCACCATGGCCAAGACCAAAGAGCTCTCCAAGGATGTCAGGGACAAGATTGTAGACCTACACAAGGCTGGAATGGGCTACAAAACCATCGCCAAGCAGCTTGGTGAGAAGGTGACAACAGTTGGTGCGATTATTCGCAAATGGAAGAAACACAAAAGAACTGTCAATCTCCCTCGGCCTGGGGCTCCATGCAAGATCTCACCTCGTGGAGTTGCAATGATCATGAGAATGGTGAGGAATCAGCCCAGGACTACACGGGAGGATCTTGTCAATGATCTCAAGGCAGCTGGGACCATAGTCACCAAGAAAACAATTGGTAACACACTACACCGTGAAGGACTGAAATCCTGCAGCGCCCGCAAGGTCCTCCTGCTCAAGAAAGCNCATCAAAGGGACGATGGACGGGGCCATGTACCGTCAAATCTTGGGTGAGAACCTCCTTCCCTCAGCCAGGGCATTGAAAATGGGTCGTGGATGGGTATTCCAGCATGACAATGACCCAAAACACACGGCCAAGGCAACAAAGGAGTGGCTCAAGAAGAAGCACATTAAGGTCCTGGAGTGGCCTAGCCAGTCTCCAGACCTTAATCCCATAGAAAATCTGTGGAGGGAGCTGAAGGTTCTCGAAACCTTAATGACTTGGAGAAGATCTGCAAAGAGGAGTGGGACAAAATCCCTCCTGAGATGTGTGCAAACCTGGTGGCCAACTACAAAAAAACGTCTGACCTCTGTGATTGCCAACAAGGGTTTTGCCACCAAGTACTAAGTCATGTTTTGCAAAGGGGTCAAATACTAAATATTTCCCTCATTAGAATGCAAATCAATTTATAAAATTTTTCACATGCGTTTTTTCTTTGTTGTTATTCTGTCTCTCACTGTTCAAATAAACCTACCATTAAAATTATAGACTGATCATTTCTTTGTCAGTGGGCAAACGTACAAAATCAGCAGGGGATCAAATACTTTCCCTCACTGTAATTTCAATTCGGCGTCGTTACTGACTTCAATGGGAAAATGCTACTCTTCGATGGCCACTGCCACGCTGGAGATGTGTGCTCTTCAAGGATGAATCCCAGTTTCAACTGTAACGGGCAGATGGCGTGTGGGCGAGCGGTTTGCTGATGTCAATGTTGTGAACAGGGTGCCGCATGGTGGCGGTGGGGTTTTGGTATGGGGCAGACATAAGCTATGGACAATGAACACAATTGCATTTTATCGATGGTAATTTGAAAGCACAGATACTATGTTTGGATCCTGAGGTCCATTGTTGTGCCATTCTTCCACCGCCATTACCTCATGTTTCAGCATGATAATGCACGGGCCCCATGTCACAAGGATCTGTACACAATTCCTGGAAGTTGAAAATGGCCCAATTCTTCCATGGCCTGCACACTCACCAGACATGTCACCTATTGAGCATGTTTGGGATGCTCTGAATTGGCGTGTACGACAGCGTGTTCCAGTTCCCGCCAATATCCAGCAACTTTGCACAGCAATTGAAGAGGAGTGGGGATCAACATTCCACAGGCCAGAATCAACAGCCGGATCAACTCTATGCGAAGGAGATGTGTGGTGCTGAATGAGGCAAATGGTGGTTACACCAGATACTGACTGGTTTTCTGATCCACTCTCATACTTTTTTTTTATGTATCTGTGACCAACAGATGCATAACTGTATTCTCAGTCATCTGAAATCCATAGATTTAAGGCCAATTGAATGTATTTCAATTGACTGATTTCCTTAAACAAACTGTAACTCAGCAAAATCATTGACATGGTTGCATGTTGCGTGTATATTTTTGTTGAAGGTAATTTTCCAAAGGGTCCTTGTTGAAATGTAACACATACATGATAAATGTGACCTGGGTCGTTCCACAAAAAGATTGCCTTTTGCGTCCCCTTTGATATTTTTGTGTATAAACTGTGCACCAGTAGTGTATTTTAAAAGCCTGTTATATTAAATTAAGTGCCCTTTCATATAGAAGACATGGAGAATTCAATTTTAATATGAATGAATAAAGACTTCACCCTCTGTGCACCCTCAGTAACATTTAGGAAGATTTTATCCCACTTAACCCCCCAAAAATCCCAAGAAATTTCACCATTGTAAAGCCCTAGTTATTTTGTTGGTTTGACAAAAGACACTTCTGAAGATGATTCATTCTTTCATGTGATTAGTGAGTCATTTACGTCTGTCCTTCATGTTCAGGTCAACCCTGTTACATGAACTGAACTCTCGTTTTAATAATATCCTTTATAAATATATATATATATATATATATATATATATATATATATATATATTCGAAAGAAACATTGAACATCTAATAGTCAATAGAATTCTGGGCATTTTCTGGTGTTTTGTGGTTAAAAACTGAGCGGGTCGAGAATAACATGTTACTCATAGAAATGTTTTCACAATTTAAATGTTTTTGTGAAGCTTTCCTTCAATTGCCACTCCCTTTTGCACACATCAAGCTTCCATTTCCCATGTCACATTCCTTATGTCCTCCTGTTAGGGTCAACCCTGTTAGTTTATTTAGCACGTAATAGGCACTTACTGTAGTATTGTGTATACTTTTTTCTATTTAACCTCTAGAGATGGGGAAAACTCATTTTTATTGAAGTTGAATATCTGTTCTTTATGACAGAAAATTAGGTGAAATCCAAAGTTAGTTAGGAAGACACCTTTCCAACAAGTCAGTTCATCAAATTTCTGCCCTGCTAGAGCTGCCCCAGTCAACTGTAAGTGCTGTTATTGTGAAGTGGAAATGTCTAAGACTAATAATGGCTCAGCTGCGAAGTGGTAGGCGACACAAGTTCACAGAACGGGACTCCCAAGTGCTGAAGCGCGTAGCGCTTAAAAATCGTCTGTCTTCGGTTGCAACACTCACCACCGAGTTCCAAACTGCCTCTTAAAGCAACATCAGCACAAGAACTGTTCGTCGGGAATTGGGTTTCCATTGGTGAGCAGCCGCACACAAGCCTAAGATCACCATGCGCAATGCCAACCGTCGGCTGGAGTGGTGTAAAGCTCGTCGCCATTGGACTCTGGAGCAGTGGAAACGTGTTCTCTGGAGTGATGAATCACGCTTCACCATCTGGCAGTCTGACGGATGCATCTGGGTTTGGCGGCTGACAGGAGAACGCTACCTGCCCCAATGCATAGTGCCAACTATAAAGTGTGGTGGAGGAAGAATAATGGTCTGGGGCTGTTTTTCATGGTTCGGGCCCCTTTGTTCCAGTGAAGGGAAATCTTAATGCTACAGCATACAATGACATTCTAGATGATTTTGTGCTTCCAACTTTGTGGTAAAAGTTTGGGGAAGGCCCTTTCCTGTATCAGCATGACAATGCCCCCGTGCACAAAGTGAGGTCCATACAGAAATGGTTTGTCAAAATCAGTGTGGAAGAACTTGACTGGCCTGCACAGAGCCCTGACCTCAACCCCATCGAACATCTTTGGGATGAATTGGAATGCCGACTGCGAGCCAGGCCTGATCGCCCAACATCAGTGCCCAACCTCACTAATGTTCTTGGGGCTGAATTGAAACAAGTGCCCACAGCAATGTTCCAACATCTAGTGGAAAGCCTTCCCAGAGGAGTGGAGGCTGCAAAAGGGGGGGACCAACTCCATATTAATGCACATCATTTTTGAATGAGATGTTTCGACGAGCAGGTGTCCACATAATTTTGGGCATGAAGTGTATTTGCACATTCACCTAAGAGTCAGAACAAGGAACGTTTTACATTGTATTGAAGGTTTCTTCTAAGCATTCATGGGGCTGAAGTCAGCATGTTGTGATTCTGGATGGCCAAAATTGATAGCAAGAATGACAAACTGCAATGTGGGGAATCGTAAGTGGCTGGTTTCAGCTGGTTTCATCTTGTTTTTTGATACCATGTCTTGTTTTGAGGTTTTTTTGACTGACTTCATGTAAATATAGTTAATATGGCTGATATTCACTAGCTAGCTAACCAAAAACTGTAACAATGTCTTTGAGAGACAAGTGCTCATTGTGCAAATGTATTTATGTTTTCAATAAACATTAGAGAAAAAAATATAAATTACATGTTGTCAATATATATAATGCATTCAGAAACTATTCAGACCCCTTGATTCTTCCACGTTGTTCCTTACCGCACAGCCTTATTTTAAAATTGATTACATTAATTGTTTTCCTCATCAATCTAAACACAATACCCCATAATGACAAAGCAAAAACAGATTTTAGAAATGTTCGCTAATTTATTAAAATCCCCAAAAAATATTTACATAAGTATTCAGACCCTTTGCTATGAGACTTGACATTGAGCGCATAGGCATCCTGTTTCCATTGATCATCCTTGAGATGTTTCTGCAAATTGATTGGAGTCCACCTGTGGTAAATTCAATTGATTGGACATGATTTGGAAAGGCACACACCTGTCTACATAAGGTCCCACAGTTGACAGTGCATGTCAGAGCAAAAACCAAGCCATGAGGTCGAAGGAATTATCTGTAGAGCTCAGAGAAAGGATTGTGTCGAGGCACAGATCTGGGGAAGGGTACCAACAAATGTCTGCAGCATTGAAGATCCCCAAGAACACAGTGGCCAAGAACACAATCCTTTTTAAATGGAAGAAGTTTGGAACCACCAAGACTCTTCCAAGAGAAGAGTCGAGGGAAAGATGAACGGAGCAAAGTACAGAGAGATCCTTGATGAAAACCTGCTCCAGAGCGCTCAGGACCTCAGACTGGGGCGAAGATTTACCTTCCAACAGGACAACGACCCTAAGCACACAGCCAAGACAACGCAATAGTGGCTTCGGGACAAGTCTCTGAATGTCCTTGAGTGGCCCAGCCAGAGCCTGGATTGAACCTGATCAAACATCTCTGGAAAGACATGAAAATATCTGTGCAGCGATGCTCCCCATACACCCTGCCAGAGCTTGAGAGGATCTGCAGAGAAGAATGGGAGAAACTTCCCAAATACAGGTGTGCCAAGCTTGTAGCGTCATACCCAAGAAGACTCAAGGCTGTAATCACAGCCAATGGTGCTTCAACAAAGTACTGAGTAAAGGGTCAGAATATTTATGTAAACATTTGATATTTTAGTTTTTAAGTTTTAATATATTAGCAAAAATGTCTAAAAACCTGATTTTGCTTTATCATTATGGGCTATTGTGTGTAGACTAATGAGGGGGGGGGGAAATGATTTAATAAATTTTAGAATAAGGCTGTAATGTAACAAAACGTGGAAAGAAATCAAGGGGTCTGAATACTGAATACTCCAAATGCGCTGTCAAGCCAACCCTGCCTGTTTTGCCCCGTAGTTGCGCTCGCGTCGGCTTTGTCGCTAAACAACCAACACGTCTACTGGACTAACATCTTCACAACATCTTTTCAACCATGTTTGCGCGTTGTTCGTAATGAGAATAAAACCATGGGCAGCTCAAAACGATCATTACTTGAGTTGTAGCTTGTAGCACAGCTTAGGAAACAAGGAAGACAACAGAATAGCAGAGGTGATCATACCACATTGTGCAGTGCTGGGCACCAGGTGTAATATAGTAATATTACCTTCTTTTACAGCCACACATTCTGGATATTTTCCCCCCTTAGTTTATTAATACCCATCTGCTCATCAGGCAGGCGGGTGGGGGAAGGCGGAGGTGGAAACGCATTCAGCCTCCTCCTTTAATCAGCGCCCGTTACCAAAGACTCTCGTTTCTTGAAAGACACTGAAGGCAATTAGTTTCAAAAAGCATAACTTGACATTTCACTCCCCTCCCCTTCATGAACCAGTGAATTGCTGACATTTGAGTTGGACTCAGGTGGCTAAGGACTGTAATTTTGCTCCGAGAAGGGGGTGGTGGGGGTGGAGGTGAGTCCAGCCCAGACACCAACCCGACCAGGACTGCCTCTCTAACGACACTGCTGAGCGAGCAGTGGGTCAAAGTTCAGAGGTCAAGGCTGGTCCCTGCCTGGCAGAGCCTTGACAGAGTAATTGGGCAAAGAGTCGCAAGAGGAAAAGTCAGGCCCTGAAACACAGTCAAATGATATAATGACTTTAACGAGACAAAGCGGTAGTGCCAGAGAGAGGTGAGAGACGAGAAAGAGCACAGATATTGTGTGACCGAGTGTATATATACAGTATAGGTAAGAGTACGTTAGGACAGCATCACATGGCTGACACAGCTTCTATGGACGTGTGATGCTGTCCTAATTTGGATACAGTGTTGACTCGTGGTATTTAGTCAATTAGCCCACAGTGTACAATGTGTGTTTCAATACCAAACACCTATGTGAATACCTTACATTCTAATATAAGAGTCTAAGGTATTATTCGAGACCGACACTGTCTTGTACCACTAACACAGTCTTTTCTCCTGCATTTGAAATCGAGCACAACAACAAACTTTAAGTTAGTTTCCACGTCATTCTTCCGTCCAAGACTTGAGGGAAGCCTGTTTTTCTTTGCGTTGGCGGCAACAATAACAAAGGGGTCAACTGTAGTCAAACCCCAAACAACAACCCTGTCCCCCTAGTCTCACTCGTCTTAGATTTATAGCACGCTCTGATTTTGATATTAGTGGAAGCGCTGACGGCAGGTATTCGCAGGGGTTAAGGTGCTTCGCAGCACAAGCGCCACATATACATAACAGCCTAATGGTGATGGATCTCCTGGCTCGACAGCAAAAGGCAATACATTTTCCACTGACAGCTGTCCATCAGGCCGGGGCGACCCCTGCAATCAATTTCACTCCCCCAAAGACAGGGAACCCTCTTGGGGGAGGAGATGCGTCGGTCAGTCCACCCCTCCTGGAGAGGTTTTTATTGTTACTCCATTTGCCGAACATGCTTGGAAGGGGAGAAGCGTCCACCGGCTAACTAGCAGTCTGTTTGACCGACCAGCAGCACAGCTTCTGCAACGACCAGCAGCACAGCTTCTGCAACGACCAGCAGCACAGCTTCTGCAACGACCAGCAGCACAGCTTCTGCAACGACCAGCAGCACAGCTTCTGCAACGACCAGCAGCAGCAGCTTCTGCAACGACCAGCAGCACAGCTTCTGCAACGACCAGCAGCAGCAGCTTCTGCAACGACCAGCAGCAGCAGCCCTCAATAACGAGACGACACACTTGTTTGTGTTTTCATCCAAATTACTGGGAATATTAACTGTGGCAGTGACCTTGGAAATTACAATGAAGATTGATTGGTTTAAAAGGAACATCCAATCTAGACACACGCCCCCCCCCACCGTCCCCACCGTCACACTCTATTTCTCTCTATCTATCTCTCTTTTTCTCTCTTTCCCTCTCTCCCTTCCTTGATAATAAATTGATATGACAGGAACATTGTTGGCGAGACTTAGACAATACTGTGAATGTGTCAAAACTGAAAACTCCCGCCGCCTCCTCTCAGGCTCAGTTATATGAGTTTTCACTCAGAAAGGAACGTTTACGAAACGACAGCGTGCAGTTTGTCCCAATTAGCAAGTCAAACTCGGATATTGTAACGTGTCTAACACAAGGAGTCTTCAAGCTGTTGTCAAACTGTTTCATGTTAAATGGTGTGCAAATATACAGTAATTAGACCGTTTCTTCCTTTATAAATATATGTATGCCATTTAGCAGACGCTTTAATCAATAGAGACCTACAGTTACAGTAGGTATACGTACGTTTGTTATAGGTGGCCCCAGTGGGGATGTTTCTTCAGTTTCAAGAAGATATCAGAACTTTGTTGCTTGGTTTTTGGGTACCACAGATTACACAGGTTTGATGTTTGATGTCATGACCCATGAAGCAGTATTTCCTCACTGCAATATTTGGTAACAGTTTACATTTAACTTTCATAATTTTTACTTCCCACACATATAAGCACATCATAAACATAGCATACTAGGCCATTACAAACCACCCATCTCGTTATCTGCGTTGATATTGTTTTTACGGATAACCTTTATTGGGTCTGGCTATATCTCTAAGGATTATTTTTTATTTCACAATGGAAGTAAATATCGACAGGGACGAGATTGAATTGGATTTTTGATTATTTGATTAGTGAACGGGTCATGCTTTCCAATCGTCTTGTCTGTTAACCGCCGCAAGGTACTCAAGGTTCTCTCTCTCTCTCTCTCTCTTTCTGTTCTTGGAGACGTGTTTCTGTTCTTTTTTTTTCTCCCACCACCTCACTGATGCGATGCGCCAGCGCTTGAGTGCGCTTCACTGTGATCCTCTCAAGAGTCCTCGAGGGATTCAATCAATTCCCTAAGTGTCCCGATGCCATCTCCATGGTTATGTCCCAAATAGCACCCTATTCCTTATATAGTGCACTACAGCACCTTTGAACAGGACACTATAGGCCCTGGTCAAAAGAAGTGCACTGTGTTGGAAATAGGATGCCATTTGGGACGCATACCATCTCATGTACTGGGAGAGAGAGTCTTGCTACTGTACTCCTTGTACTAGGCCCACATCAGTCAGTTGTAGATTGATAGGTTTATGTAAGATTTGGTTAGATTACGTGTGTATGCTTGGGAGTATTTGCAGATTTTTACTGGATGCCCATATGTTTTCATTTTTTAAGAGTGGAATTCCACTTTGTTCAGACAGTGTGGAATTAGATGGGTTAGCAGGCCAGGAGGAGGGAAAGAATGTGGAATTTGAACCTTAAACCTTTGGGGTTGTAATATGTCCTTGCTGTAGGGAACGTTACCACTTAACCATACGGGCACACTCCTAGTGGACGTTTCCCCTAGGTACAGGTCTAGGATAATCTTCCCCTCCCACAATCTTGACATTAACCATTTAGTGGGAGAAATGCAAAACTGACTCAAGATCAGTGTCTAGGGGCAACTTCACCCTACTCCTACTGGCACACAGGAGTGCATCTTCCAATGGAAGCTACTATGAAGGCACAGTTTAGACCTCACTCATCTCTGTCATTGTGAGAGTTTGGCAGAGACTCCTAGATCTATACTGGGGCTTTCCTTCCTACATTTAGCTAATCAAACTTACTGAGTAACCACCGTTTTGTATGCCTTTGTTGCTCATTCATCCCACTGAAGTTAATTAAAATAACCAGGACATTCTATCCATTTCGAATGCTGTATTTTGTGAAGGGGTGGAAGAAGTACTGAAATATCCTACTCAATTAGAAGTGTTGTTACAGGATATTGAAACATGACTGGTGTAAAAATAACGACTCAAGTAAAAGTAAAAAGTAGCTAATTTGAAAAGTATCCATTGTAAAAGTAATTGCGTTACTTAAAAAAACAAAAAAACATTGACTTTGATAATTAGCTAATTTTGCTAAGGTTACCTGAACATTGTTACACATGATCTTTTCCATGTACTACATTGAAAAAAGGAAGAGGGAAAAGGAATGTACTGTAGGAGCTAAAAAAAAAACAAGGATTACTCACTCACTCCCTTTCTTGTCCTTATGAGCCCTGGTCAAAAGTAGTATACTATAAGGTAATATGGTGCCATTTAGGATGTAGCCATATCGTTTGAAGATGATTTTTGTAGTTGGAAGAAGAACAAAAAACGAACCAAAATACTGCTGTATCTATCTGCCTCAGTTTTGACTACAGAGAGAGACACAAAAATCTATGAAGTAGATATAAAAAACACAGACATCTGAAAAACACGTCAGTCAAGCTGCCCAGAATTTGCCCTGCTAGAAGCCCTCTGTACAATGTCAAGAATCAACAGAGGTGTATGTTTTTAAAGGTTACCGCGTGCTTCTCTCCGTGGAACGTTGTTCATCACGTGGTAAGCCACTGTCTGCTCTTTTTTCCCCTGGTCTCATATCCCATAGGTGTCTGGGGGGGAAACGTAGGCCGGGTCTCAAGTGGCACCCTGTTCCTTACAAAGTGCACGACTTAAAGTAGTGCACTATGTAGGGAACAGGGTGCCATTTGGGATGCGAGCGTACTCACCTGACAGTACATAGGGGGGAAAAAATGACAATGAACTACCACCTTTTCCCTTTCCACGTGAAAAAGACAAACTGAACAATATGTTCCCCTTCTCTTTTTCTATTATTTTATTTGATAAAGTAGGCCCCGTCTGGATATTGTAGGCCACGTCAACTAAGCAGAAATGCATTCTATATTCAACCCAGATGCAACAACGTAGTAAGGTGCATGAACATTTTTTTTTGCCTCATTCTTTACTTAGGCCCATCCGCTCCTCAGGGAGCATAGGCTATTGCCTTCGCCTCTCCATCACACTCTGGCACTGTCTTCTCTAGCTCCTTCCACAATAACGCCTGTTTTATGTTACTCTATTCCCTGTATAGTGCACTACTGAAGATCAGAACCGTATGGGACTTGGAGTCCGGCTCCAGAAATAGACACGGAACTAAATGATCCTTTGTGGAGAGAAAGTTCACCCAGTGCTTATAATACTGAGGCCCCTCTTACAACTAGAGACTAATGGACTAGCTCTCATAATCACACTCTAAAAATTGCTTTAGCTCATCTCAATGGAAATCGATACAACGCTGCCGTGAATGGACTTGCACGGGCCTGTACTTTATTTTCATTACTCTAGAAAAAAAAAGTAAATAAATATGAATGAAAAATGAATATTTTGGAGAAGTGTCCTGGATGTTGAGTGAGTTCAAACTCCTTGTAGAGATGCGGTTTGGGAGATCAGAGATTTTAGCTGGTGGCCTCATTGTCTGTCAGAGAATTGCTGTTACCTTGCAATTTGACTGTTCTCTTTTTGTTTTTCTGTTACCCTCACCGTTCTGCTGTTCTATTCACGTATATATACACACACACACACACACACACATTTAAACACAATATTATCTTTATAGTTCATTATAAAGCACATTTATAATGCCCTTTTGAGCTATGAAGTTTATACCAAAGGACCCACGCCGCAGACATTCACTGCACACCCGTAGGCACTGCTTTGGGATTGTTACCAGATCTCCTGCTCCAGGATCTTACTCATCAGCGCACACCGTAGCAAAAAACGGAAAACGCAACGGAAAATGAAAACAAGCGTTTCTTTATTGGACAAGTTCAGGTAGAACCTTGGCGAGACCCTGGACAACATCCTGTCGTTCTCTGCGAACATCAAAGCAGTGATTCGGTCCTGCAGGTTCATTCTCTACAACATCTGTAGAGTGCGACCTTTCCTCACACAGGAAGTGGCGCAGGTCCTACTCCAGGCTCTTGTCATCTCCAGTCTGGACTACTGTAACTCTCTGTTGGCTGGGCTCCCCTCGTATGTCATCAAACCCCTTGCAGCTTATCCAGAATACCGCAGCACGCCTGGTGTTCAACCTTCCCAATGTCTCCCATGTCACCTCACTCCTCCGCACACTCCACTGGCTTCAAGTCGAACTACACATAATCTTTCTGACCCTGGTGCTTGCCTACAGAGCAGCAAGAGGAACTTGTCCCCCACTACTTTGAGGAAAAATGTCCTCGCTACGATTGTGATATGTTGTCTCACCTAGCTATTTTAAGATGAATGCACTTATTTAATTCCCTCTGGATGAAAGCTGTCTGCTAAATAACAACAATTTTAAATTAAAATACACATGGTTCCCTCCCCATTTTGGCCCATTGACTTCCGTCATGGTTCCTAGATAATATGACCCTGCTTTCTCACCACTGTGAATTTGATCAACATTAACTGCATCACACGGTCCAATCCAGGAGACCTAGAGTGTATATATATATATATAACCTAGTCTCCAGAGTATCACCTTTGTGACTGAAGTACATCCACAGGGAAACTAATGTTCTGGGTTGACCTGACCGTGCCATTGGTGTTACGTTAGGTTGTTAAATGATGTTATGTTAGTATTAGGTTGTAATTATGTCGTACAACAGCATAGTGAAGACTATGATAATGTATTTTTTCTTACAACCCCCCTCCCATAGGGGTTGGACGTACAGGGTCAGCTGTTGTAAAGCACCCCTGGAACAGTTATAGGGGTTTAGTGCCTTACTCAAGGCCAAAACGGCAGAAGATTGCATCCGGGATACTGATTTTTAAGCTGTTTTGGAACAAAAATAGTTTTTGGTGACAAATCGCACCATGGGATTGTATAACCCATTAGGGGATATTTTGAAGCCAAACAAACTAAAATCATCTGACCTTGTTTAGATCAATCAGAACACTCACAATCACCAAGTGACCCTCCTCGACTCCCAGGAGAGAACTGTTGATGAGGGTCACATTGTGTGTCATACTGGCCAGATTTCTCACCTTTCGTGTCCTGATTATTAGGCCACCTATGATAACCAGAGATCAATAGCTAAGCCCGGACCGGCCCAGGTTTAAAAGAACACTCCTTTGAGCTCTTCCAAACCAAGATCAAAGACCACCACAAAGGGATTCTGACGAGACGTTTTGTCGCACAGCAGCGGTGACGATGAGAACAACAAAGCAACATTTCAATCACTCTCTCACGAAAAATTGGATTGCAAAATTAGACAGCCTACATTGAGGGAGTTCACTGTTCTTCCCATTGTCAGCGTGTTATCGTCTGATCTTCCTTTACAGAGAGAGAGAGAACTTTTGACAGAGGGAAAGCAATTATGTATTAAGCACATATCCATGTTTTAATTGGGCCTCTGTTTTGTATGGCTTTAAGACGAGGAGTTTATAGCACAATGGGAAAGCACGGAATAGTTTTTATTCCATCAGGCATTATATATATCGGTATTATATATATTATGTATTATGTTAAGATATGTTATATTAAGTATTATGGTATTGTGTGTGTGTGTGTGGGTGAACTATGAAATATGAAAGATATATACGGAATGTAATTATCTTTGACATTTGAACGTCGTTTGTTTTTATGTCACTGTTTTATCTAAAACAGACAAACGGCAACATGTGTTTACTTTCTTTATATCAAAAAACTAAATCTAAAACAATAAATATCTGATGCTTTAGAGTATATAGTGCAGCTCTGGACGTGAAAGGTGTTTGATTGTGTTGAAGGAGTCGAAGAGGGAAAAAAAATGACGCGTAAAGAAAACTGGAGAAAGAAACAAAAAAAAAAGTCAATCGAGAAATGTGTCTGCCGTTATTAATCTTCGTAACACAGTTCTTGGACACGGCACCAACCGCGTTTTACCTGCCGTTTTGTTGACGTTCATCAACAGAGTAAAAATGGCACGTGCATCACTGTGGATGTAAGGGTATAACATCGTAAAGAACATTTGAAGTAGTAACATTGCATGTTTGCCCAGTAAGTAAGCAGCAACTTTAAAAAAAAAGGTTTTTTTTTGCAGCAGCAGCAACTTTCCAAGGACTCTTGTTGTTTTTCCCGTCTGTGTTTCCTCTTGAATAGGGTGCTTACTCAGTCATTTTTTATTTATTGTTGTGGGTGTTGACAGAATACACAAAAAAAAAAAAAATGATTCTCACCCAGCCTCGGCTCCAGCTCTGAACTTGGCTTGCTTCACCACGGCCTTTAGTGCGAAAGACACTAACCTATAACTTCTCTTCTCCTCCTCCTCCTCCTCCTCCTCTATCCTACTCTATCATTCCTTTCCTTCTGTTTCCTGAATTCACCCCTCGGGTTGGAAATCATGCACACTATAGCACCTTGCCCTCTCTTCAAATGTTATAACGTGGATAAATTGCCAACAGACACAAGTGATGTAATGTAACATGCACAGCGCATGTTAAGTAACTGTAACAGACAATGGAGTTGATATGTACTGCAGAATCTCTGAAACACATGTGTGGCAGAAAACTGAATTAGCACAAAAAAAGCATATCATGCCCAGCCCTCTTAACTAGTGTGTGTGTGAACACAGAGAAACCAAAACATGATTTCTATATCATGCGGTTTGGAGATAGGATTACTGCATGCAAATCTATTGCACACAAACATGTCAAGGTCTAGCACAAATCTAGCATTCATTCATTCTCTGTGTGAACATTGTGTGTCTCTGAGATGTATGTTGAATGCTTTGTCTTTGAGTATTGCCTTGTAGAACATACTTTCTTTTTCTCTTTCTGTCTTTATGATGCCTTGTTTCCATTGCATGTAGCGACCTTCATTATATTATGTAGTATGCATGCCTACATTTGTATGCACATTTTTCAGTCACGTTGTTAACCAGTATATTGAGTCATGCCGTCAACATTACTGACACTGACACAAGCATTTCGCTACACCCGCAATAACATCTGCTAAACACGTGTATATGACCAAATAGAATTTGATTTTGAGAATAGCAGAAAAATGCTAATGTGTACAGTTGAAGTCGGAAGACATCCCCATCTCTCTCTGTCCTCCACTTCTTTCAACTCTCTCTCTCTCTATATACAGTTGAAGTCGGAAGACATCCCCATCTCTCTCTGTCCTCCACTTCTTTCAACTCTCTCTCTCTCTATATACAGTTGAAGTCGGAAGACATCCCCATCTCTCTCTGTCCTCCCCTTCTTTCAACTCTCTCTCTCTCTATATACAGTTGAAGTCGGAAGACATCCCCATCTCTCTCTGTCCTCCCCTTCTTTCAACTCTCTCTCTCTCTATATACAGTTGAAGTCGGAAGTTTACAAACACCTCAGTCAAATACATTTAAACTCTGTTTTTCACAATTCCTGACATTTAATCCTAGTAAAAATTCCGTGTCGTAGGTCAGTTAGGATCACCACTTTATTTTAAGAATGTGAAATGTCAGAATAATAGTAGAGAGAATGATTTATTTCAGCTTTTATTTCTTTCATCACATTCTCAGTGGGTCAGAAGTTTACATACACTCAATTAGTATTTGGTAGCATTGCCTTTAAATTGTTTAACTTGGGTCAAACGTTTCGGGTAGCCTTCCAGAAGCTTCCCACAATAAGTTGGGTGAATTTTAGCCCATTCCTCCTGACAGAGCTGGTGTAACTGAGTCAGGTTTGTAAGCCTCCTTGCTCGCACACGCTTTTTCAGTTCTGCCCACATATTTTCCATAGGATTGAGGTCAGGGCTTTGTGATGGCCACTCCAATACCTTGACTTTGTTGTCCTTAAGCCATTTTGCCACAACTTTGGAAGTATGCTTGGGGTCATTGTCCATTTGGAAAACCCATTTGCGACCAAGTTTTAACTTCCTGACTGATGTCTTGAGATGTTGCTTCACTATATCCACATAATTTTCCTCCTCATGATGCCATCTATTTTGTGAAGTACACCAGTCCCTACTGCAGCAAAGCACCCCCACAACATGATGCTGCCACCCCCTTGCTTCACGGTTGGGATGGTGTTCTTCAGCTTGCAAGCCTCCCCCTTTTTCCTCCAAACATAACAATGGTCATTATGGCCAAACAGTTCTATTTTTGTTTCATCAGACCAGAGAACATTTCTCCAAAAAGTACGACCTTTGTCCCCATGTGCAGTTGAAATCCGTAGTCTGGCTTTTTTATGATGGTTTTGGAGCAGTGGCTTCTTCCTTGCTGAGTGTCCTTTCAGGCTATGTCGACATAGGACTTGTTTTACTGTGGATATAGATACTTTGTACCGGTTTCCTCCAGCATCTTCACAAGGTCTTTTGCTGTTGTTCTGGGATTGATTTGCACTTTTCGCACCAAAGTACGTTCATCTCTAGGAGACAGAACGTGTCTCCTTCCTGAGCCGTATGACAGCTGCGTGGTCCCATGGTGTTTATACTTGCGTACTATTGTTTGTACAGATGAACGTGGTACCTTCAGGCGTTTGGAAATTGCTCCCAAGGATGAACCAGACTTGTTGAGGTCTACAATTTTTTCTTGAGGTCTTTGCTGATTTCTTTTGATTTTCCCATGATGTCAAGCAAAGAGGCACTGAGTTTGAAGGTAGGCCTTGAAATACATCCACAGGTACACCTCCAATTGACTCAAATGATGTCAATTAGCCGATCAGAAGCTTCTAAAGCCATGACATCATTTTCTGGAATTTTCCAAGCTGTTTAAAGGCACAGTCAACTTAGTGTATGTAAACTTCTGACCCACTGGAATTGTGATACAGTGAAATAATCTGTCTGTAAATGACTTGTGTCATGCACAAAGTAGATCTTAACCGACATGCCGAAACTATAGTTTGTTAACAAGAAATTTGTGGAGTGGTTGAAAAACGAGTTTTAATGACTCCAACCTAAGTGTATGTAAACTTCCGACTTCAACTGTATGTGAAATATGAAAAATGACCGACTGTTGGCATTTACAGAGTAAGTCATTATTTCAGACATGTTGTCTTCTGAATTATCCGTCTACGATGTTTGTTTACTGAAACCACCATAGCAATGCATACCTTTGTGCTGCCTTGCTTTTGCCTTCACTGTCTTTCTTGCTTTCACGCCGAATGGTATGTTTTTTTTTTTGCATCTCCCGTTTAAATACAGCATTAATAATATAATATAATATAATACATTCCATTCAGCTGGCACTTTTATCCAGTACTTGAACAAAACGAGTTATCGTAATGGATAAGGATAATTTTCTGAATACGATTAGGACAAGTATTTTTTTTTATTTATCCGAGATCGGAAAAAAATTCAATAAATAGCTGCCAGCACGCATCTCTCTTTCACTCAGTGAAAGCGCTGTGCGCTCAAATGAACCATTGTGTAGTTATTCCGTCTGTAAAGAAACTGGCGGGGTGTCGGTTGACCCTGCTGCAACGTTTGGATTAGAACAAGGCCGCTCTCCATCTGCTCTCATTTCCCAAGACCCAACACACGCACTCACTCACAGTCACTCATCTCAGGGCACAAGTCTCCCCTTCTACAAACATCATGTATGAATCAGAATCCATAGCTAGGTCACTGTTGTTCAATCTAGTTCTTTTTTGTAGACTTTGCTGAGGCCATTTGGTTGTTTTTGTCTGTCTGCTTGGCGTTGTTTTGTAGGCCTACTTTGTCTGTCTGTATAATTATTCCATTGCTGACGACGTCTGTCGTTATGTCGTGATCCAAGCCCATTCTTCTCGCCCAAGCATGTTTACTGAGCGACAGATCATTCGAAAATACAATTATAAATGTAGATAGATTATTTTGATTGTACAAATGTTGTGGCAAAAGTGTCGGGAGAGAAAAGTTTTGCTTCTCTTGAAAGTTTAAACAATACAGTGAGCTCCAAAGGTATTGCGACAGTGACACATTTTGTTGTTGTTTTGGCTCCCTACTCCAGTATTTAGGGTTTGAAATTATAGTACAGATGTTAAAGTGCAGGAAGTCAGATTTAATTTGAAGATATTTTCATCCATAAGGGTGAACCTTTTAGAAATATCTATATTTTTTTGTACATAGTCGCCCCATTTTAGGGATCCCAAAGTATTGGAATAAATTCACTTGTGTATTAAAGTAGTAAAAAGTTACGTTTTTGGTCCCATATTCATAGCACACAGCGACTACATCAAGCTTGTGATTACAAATTTGTTTACTGTTTGTTTTGGTTGTGTTTCAGATTATTTTGTGCCGAATTGAAAAAGATTAGTAAATAATGTTTAGTGTCATTTTGGAGTCACTTTTGTTGTAAATAAGAATATATAATCCTGAATGAATCGTGAATAAGATGAGAAAGTTGGACACATATCATACCCCACCCCCCCAAATGCTAACCTCCCCTGTTATTGTAATGGTGAGAGGTTAGCATGTCTTGGGGGTATGATATAAAATGCTAACCTCCCCTGTTATTGTAATGGTGAGAGGTTAGCATGTCTTGGGGGTATGATATAAAATGCTAACCTCCCCTGTTATTGTAATAGTGAGAGGTTAGCATGTCTTGGGGGTATGATATAAAATGCTAACCTCCCCTGTTATTGTAATGGTGAGAGATTAGCATGTCTTGGGGGTATGATATAAAATGCTAACCTCCCCTGTTATTGTAATGGTGAGAGGTTAGCATGTCTTGGGGGTATGATATAAAATGCTAACCTCCCCTGTTATTGTAATGGTGAGAGGTTAGCATGTCTTGGGGGTATGATATAAAATGCTAACCTCCCCTGTTATTGTAATGGTGAGAGGTTAGCATGTCTTGGGGGTATGATATAAAATGCTAACCTCCCCTGTTATTGTAATGGTGAGAGGTTAGCATGTCTTGGGGGTATGATATAAAATGCTAACCTCCCCTGTTATTGTAATGGTGAGAGGTTAGCATGTCTTGGGGGTATGATATAAAATGCTAACCTCCCCTGTTATTGTAATGGTGAGA
>QNTS01004080.1:62737-77993 GCA_003317085.1 Hucho hucho | reverse complement strand
GGCTAAATGAGTCAGACCGTCAACACATCTCATAGAAGAAGAGAGTGGACTGAAAGCGACAGTAAAGACAGGCTAAATGAGTTAGACCTTACCAACAACACATCTCATAGAAGAAGAGAGTGGACTGATAGCGACAGTAAAGACTGGCTAAATGAGTCAGACCGTCAACACATCTCATAGAAGAAGAGAGTGGACTGATAGCGACAGTAAAGACAGGCTAAATGAGTCAGACCTCACCGTCAACACATCTCATAGAAGAAGAGAGTGGACTGATGGCGATAGTAAAGACTGGCTAAATGAGTCAGACCGTCAACACATCTCATAGAAGAAGAGAGTGGACTGATAGCAACTGTAAAGACATCTATATGAGTCAGACCGTCAACACATCTTATAGAAGAAGAGAGTGGACTGATAGCGACAGCAAAGACTGGCTAAATGAGTCAGACCGTCAACACATCTCATAGAAGAGGAGAGTGGACTGATAGCAACAGTAAAGACTGGCTAAATGAGTCAGACCGTCAACACATCTCATAGAAGAAGAGTGTGGACTGAAAGCGTCAGTAAAGACTGGCTAAATGAGTCAGACTGTCAACACATCTCATAAAAGAAGAGAGTGGACTGATAGCGACAGTAAAGACTGACTAAATGAGTCAGACTGTCAACACATCTCATAGAAGAAGAGGAAAGTGCAAATCTTTGCCTCACAATAAAATATTTTGCATAATAGAGAAATGTCTAAGTAGATGTTGTAGTATTAACTCACTTCTGCGATGCTGGTGTGCTGCTCCTAGCGTGCTGGACAATTTTGAGAAATTGTGCCATCTTCTTCCACAGAATATTCTCTGCGGGTTGTCAGATTCAAACTCGATCAAGAGGATTTTTCCAATTTCTGTCGCAATCAATCTACAAGGGAAAAAAACTTGGATAATTTATACCATAACTATAGATGAGACTGAGCCAAGATTTTGCACCAAAAAACTCTGGACCAGAAATAGATAGCTGCTATCTTTCCATTAAGCAATCCATTCAAACTAAATGTTATTTCATTTAGGACCCTATTGATTGCTGGAGTGCATGTTTTGCAGAGTGTCTGCGGTGTCATGGAGCAGTTGGGCTTTTACTACAGGCTATCAAACTGAGCAGGCTGATAGATGGAGACTGGCCCTGGGGTTTGCCCCGTTGTCTGGATACTATCCACTAGCATAGCTGGAGCCAAACCTGTTGTCTGGATTCCATCCACTAGCATAGCTGGAGGAGTCAAACCTGCTGTCTGCACTGTAAAACATTACATGAACTTACTGACAGAAATTGGCCAGTAAATTAATGTAATTTATTTTACAGTGCAACTACTGTAATCAATTTTACGGGGAACATTTTACTGTAATCCAATTTACAGTATATTACTGGAATTACCCATGCAGCGACATTTTACCCAGTGTTCTTTGCAAGTTTTCATTTTTTACATTTACATTGACCTTTTGGCCATTTAGCAGGTGCTCTTCTCCTTAAAAAAATATAAATTAAATGTAACTAGGTAAGTCAGTTGTGATACAGCCTGGAATTTAACCAGGGTCTGTAGTGATACCTCTAGCACTGAGATGCAGTGCCTTAGACTACTGCGCCACTCGGGAGCCCTTAGCATCTTAGCATCTTACAGTCAGTGCGTTCAACCAAGATTGATAAAAGAAACATCACAGTCATAGCAAGTAAAACGTTTCTGTAACCATTACTGAAAATATTGATGTAGTTAAAGGTCTTCAAAATAATTGTCATTAAAACAAGATATCTTATGATATATCTCTGGATAGTGCCAATACAATACTGAGATATTCAGGGTAACATGATGCCAGAGCAATGAAGCTGCCTTGTTCAGGGGCAGAACAAAAGATTTTCACCTTGCCAGCTCGGGGGATTCAAACCAGCAACCTTTTAGGTTACTGGCCCAATGCTCTAACCACTAGGCTCCCTGCCACCTCAATGAGCCAGCAATTCTTCCTCCTCCCAAGATATTTTGCTACAATGCAACGTAATTTACAGTATGCTGCAGTAAATATATAGCAAAACAGTAATACAGTACTTTATTGTTGAGTTGTATTGAAAATAGAATCAGCAATTGCTAATAATCAATATTTAAATGTATCTTACAGCATACCAACTGATATTTGGCATTTTATATCTAAACTGACAAGTGCCTACAGGAAATGACCACTCAACCATCAAAGGTTGGCGACTTGCTGAGCCGTCACATTTATAAACTAAATTATCATTGAACCACTACCACATATTACTTAAATTGGTTCAGGAATCTCACTAACGGCTGCAACAAATATAGCCCTCACAAGACACGCCTCAAAATATGTTAATGAGTGAAAAACAACAAAACCATGCACCAACTAGTGTTAAAAAGGTTTTTGACACTCCAAAAATATGGTATGGTAATGAATTACAGTAAATTACTAGCAGCAATTTACCAGTAAGTTACTGTAGAGTTTCAGGACAAGGTTTGTAGAATTCCTAAAACATAGTATATTACCATATTCTGTGGGGGTACAACAAATATAGCCTTTTGCATGGCATGCCCTAAAATATGTTAATGAGCCAGAAACTGATTCCCCGCCCCCAACATTTTTCTCACAATGCAACATAAATAATACTGTAAAACACGTTTATGGTATTTTACTGTGCATTCTACAGTATTTTACTGTTGCAAATTCAGAAAGGTCTTACAGTGTACTTTAAAACAAATGTACGATATTTTACTGTGCAGTCTACAGTTATCTACTGTATACAGTTTATAAAGTGTCATACTGTTAATTAATAGGGTAAATTACTGATAAAATTACAAAAACGGCTAACAGTGTGGGTTCGATCCACTAGCATAGCTGGAGGAGCCAAATCTGTTGTCTGGGTTCTGCCCACTAGCATAGCTGGAGGAGCAATCACATTGTTATAGACATAATGGCCATATACCACCGTGTCTTGAAAAACAAACATACCCTTTACCCTGGTCCCACTGGGAAACCATCCCCCAGACCCAAATCTGAATTAGCGCCCCAACTTTACACACACACACACACACACACACACACAAACACACACACACACAATCCCTCCATTCCTTCATCCCTCCATTCCCTCATCCCTCCATTCCCTCATCCCTCCATTTCCATGCTCCACTGTTATAAAGAACTTTCAGATCCATTGTGAGACCCAGTGGATTGACACTGTTCAAATTGTCCTTGGGAAAAACCTAATATGGGTCAATTGTAGTTTTTTGTGCATTGTGGGTCATGTTTGCAGATCTGTACAGTAAATGTACAGTATGTATGTGTGCAAATATACAGTACCAGTCAAAAGTATGGACACACCTACTCATTCAAGGGTTTTTCTTTATTTTTACTATTATTCTACATTGTAGAATGCCAAGAGTGTACAAAGCTGTCACCAAGGCAAAGTGTGGCTACTTTGAAGAATCTCAAATATAAAATATATTTGATTTGTTTAACACTTTTTTGATGACTATGTGTTATTTCATAGTTGTATATGTCTTCACTATTATTCTAAAAAATAGAAAAAACATTAAATGAGTAGGTGTGTCCAAAGTTTTGACTGGTATTGTATAACTTTTCACAGATATCTATTCATGGCAGGCTGTATGAGCTGTGCGTCGTCTAACACAGTCTCCCTCACAAACTCGTAGCAGATGCCGTTCTGGAAGCTACAGTAGATCTGCGGGTCGCAGTCGTCTCCCGGTCCACGTAGAGCTCTGTCACCCTCCCGTACACAAGCACCTGCATGGCCCCCAACTCTTGGAGTGATGCCCTAGGTCAGGGGTGGGCAACTCCAGTCCTCGGGGGCCTTATTGGTGTCACACTTTTTCTCCATCCCTAGCAAACATAGCTGATTAATAAAATTGCATTCTAAACTGAAGATCATGATGAGGTGATTATTGGAGTCAGGTGTGTTAGCTGGGGCTGGGGCAAAACTGTGACACCAACCAGGCCCTCGAGGACTGGAATTGCCTACTCCTGTGAACACCTGAACACAAGACAACCATGTCAAGATAGTGTCGATAGTCTGGTGGTGGTAATGTCAGGATAGTGTCGATAGTCTGTTGGAGTGGTATTGTCAGGATAGTGTTGATAGTCTGGTGGAGTGGTAATGTCAGGATAGTGTTTATAGTCTGGTGGAGTGGAAATGTCAGGATAGTGTGGATAGTCTGGTGGAGTGGTAATGTCAGGATAGTGTCGATATTCTGGTGGAGTGGTAATGTCAGGATAGTGTCGATAGTCTGGTGGAGTGGTAATGTCAGGATAGTGTGGATAGTCTGGTGGAGTGGTAATGTCAGGATAGTGTTGATAGTCTGGTGGAGTGGTAATGTCAGGATAGTGTCAATAGTCTGGTGGAGTGGTAATGTCAGGATAGTGTTTATATTCTGGTGGAGTGGTAATGTCAGGATAGTGTTGATAGTCTGGTGGAGTGGTAATGTCAGGATAGTGTTTATAGTCTGTTGGAGTGGTAATGTCAGGATAGTGTCGATAGTCTGGTGGAGTGGTAATGTCAGGATAGTGTCGACAGTCTGGTCACGCTCTGACTCTCAACCACATATTGCTACCTCTGAAGCGTTAGTTCACTGCTTGGATTTTTCAGGCACAGCACAAGTTCAGCTGCAACGTGTCCCACTCTCCCTGTTCTAAATCAGATTATAAACTGGGTGGTTCGAGCCCTGAATGCTAATTGGCTGACAGGCTATATATTCCAGGTAAGACTAAACATTTTTTTTTTACTGCTCTAATTACGTTGGAAACCAGTTAATAATAGCAATAAGGCACCTTGGGGGTTTGTGGTATATGGCCAATATACCACGTCTAAGGGCTGTATCCAGGCACTCTGCGTTGCGTCGTGGATAAGGGCTGTTCTTAGCCACGACGCAACGCAGAGTGCCTGGTATATTGGCCATATGTCACGTCCAGGCCTGGAAAGACAGGCTGGCGTGTTTTGTTTTGGTTTTGGTGTAGGGTTTTTATGTTCTAGGTGTTATATATCTATGTTGGGGTAATGGTTCCCAATTAGAGGCAGCTGTGTGTCGTTGTCTCTAATTGGGAACCATATATATGTTTGGGGTTTTCGTATAGGTTTTGTGGGTTATTGTTTGGTCATAGCTGTGTGTTTGTCAGTTATGTTTTCAACTTCATGGTCTTCGTTTACGTTTGTTTATTTTGCCCAGTTACGTGTGTTTCGTTTCATAAATAAAACATGTATACTGGATGCCTCGCTGCGCCTTGGTCTGTCTATCCCGAAGATTGTGACACCATATACCACACCCCCTTATTGCTTAATTGTACAACTTTTACGCATGATGTCTATATCAATTATGTTTTGTGTGTTTATGTTGATTGTCCTGTGGACTCAAAATCTCTGTTCGTGCACTGTCCAAAAGAAGGAATAAACACACAAAACATCAGAATAAGTAGAAACAGAAGGTCCAAACTACATGAGATTAAAAATGGAAAATAGTAGTGATGCTGTGCTATGGAGTGTTCTGCATGGGCTTGCCCCTTGTGTGTAAACAACAACATTCAATATAACACTAACATTAAGTCACAAGTTCCTGTTTAAAAGTAATTGCATAACACTTTAATTGGGCCGGCATTTCTATTGCCTTTCAAGTTATGGTATTATGACAGTTCACAGTAGTTTATGACTTTATACCTTAGAGATAACAATTCTATGATGATTGAACCCAATAAACACTAAGAGAGCCAACCCATGTCTTATTCAAAGCCAGCAGAGACTCGCTTTGGCAGGGAGCAGGCAGCAGGGTTTGGTTCTACTCATTATAGAGATAGTTCACCCAAATTACAAAATGACATACTATTACCTTCCCTGGAGACAGTAGCCAGGTAAACCAAACCAAAACATGGATTTCTGTCATACCTTGTTCCTAAACTGCTTAAACCAATATGTAATTTGGGTGAACTATCCCTTTAATCTGAGGGAATATTAAAATGACACATTTAAACATCGTTCTTGTAAGCGTTTATAGTCACTCCAGTGTATTACGTACTTGATTGGGGAAATTTAGTGACAAACCCTACAGGCAACTTGCATTATTCAGCACCGACAGGACACTTTTCAGTGGTTATGATATTGCCTTGGTCAGCAATATCAAACCCTCCACATGCAGTCTGTGTTGGCCTGTGTTTGCTAGCAAGGCCTCATCATTGCACGTTTGTTTCCATTCATTGCCTGCTCAGCGTTCTCTCACTTCCACTGTTCCCCAAGTCTCCTCAAACTCCGAAGGGACCGCCTGAAACACTGGCAGAGAACAAACATTGTCGCCTTGACATTTGATGAAGTATTCATAGCACTGGAATGAGAGCCACTTGAACAAACACGCCACATCTAACACAAAATATTGTGATCAAATACGACAGGCTTTTGTCATCAGATCGACGTGGTATGTCGGAGCAAGAAATCAAAGCCAGAACCTTTTCTTGAATATGAAGCAAGGACCATGCATTTACAAACCTTTTGTGTGGGGGTGTATTCTATCTAGAATCTACCTTTCGTTGGCTAGCAATCAGAAATGTTGTAGTGAACTTGAGGGAGTTTACACTGTCTCTCGTGACAGACTCTAAGCACAATTGTTATCTGGCCGGTGTACAGAAGATTTGGTTCTGGGTTTGCACAATGTGGCGAGCATCTCTATTCCACATTGGTTCAACTTCATGATGTGGAAACAATGTTGATTCAACCAGTGTGTACCCATAGACTCTTTCACCAATAACACTATATGCTGCTGTGCAGTCACATTACACGGAACCTTGGCTAACAGAGAATAGCTTGCATTGTTGATCCATATTAAAAGTGATTGATTTACTGATTGAGGTAACCAGATGATCAGTATTGTGTTTAAGATTCAGAGGAAGGTTTTTTTCATACAAATTAGAGGCTGTATGCTCTCCAATTACCTGGCAAGAACAATTAGCTGTATTCCTGATGCCAAAACACGGTGCTTGGTTCAATGAGAGGTGTTTGCCTCGTTTTAATAGAAAAATATTTGATGGAGTTTAAAATATGATTAGACCACTTGTTTCGTACTTCAATAAAGGTATGAGAACCACTACATTCATTGAATGAATCTGTGATCTCACATTGCCTTGGTAATGAATAGATGTGAAATCTCAACATCTATGAAGTTTGCAGTAGGATTTTTTTTCATCTTTGCCACGGAAAACGTAAATGAAGTCCATGTAGTACCTTTCACGTCTAATGAAAACAACCCAGTCAGTGAAACTACACTGTGTGTACAAAACATTAGGAACACCTTCCTAATACTGAGTTACACCCCCTTTTGCCCTCAGAACAGCCTCAATTCATTCGGGCATGGATGCTACAAGGTGTCGAAAGCGTTCCACAGGGATGCTGGCCCATGTTGACTCCAATGCTTCCCACTGTTGTGTCAAGTTGGCTGGATGTCCTTTGGGTGGTGGACCATTCTTGATACACACGGGAAACTGTTGATCGTGAAAAACCCAGCAGCATTGCAGTTCTTGACACACTCAAACCGGTGCGCCTGGCACCTACTAAGATACCCCATTCAAAGGCACTTAAATCTTTTGCCTTTCCCATTCACCCTCTGAATGTCTCAAGGCTCAAAAATCCTTCTTTAACCTGTCTCCCCCCCTTTATCTACACTGATTAAAGTGAATTTAAAAGGTGACATCAATAAGAGATCATAGCTTTCACCAGGATTCACTTGGTCAGTCTATATCATGGAAAGAGCAGGTGTTCTTAATATTCTGTACACTCAGTGTAGCTGTCGTGGTCTAAGCTCTAATGAGGAGGATAATTTCTCTATCCAACTGACTGAAGAGTCTGTCGCCCTGATTCAACCTGACTCATCTATTCAACTGAGCCTCTGAATTATGTTGAAGCATGTCTGTCTGGGAGTCAAGATTGACAGAGCAAAAACATTTAAAGCAGACAGAAAAGCTTCAAATCAACCCGTAGACAGTTTGAGAGGCTATGCTGCCTTTAATTTGAGAGTTTCTCTGAGATGTCTATATATCCCCTTCTTTCCTTTCTGAATTGCTTCCTCGTAGTCCCACAAACCTACAGACACAATGTGTGTTTGAGGGGGAACTCTGGAAGTTAGCGTTGACCTCTCTGTGTGCTTAAACTAGACCTACTCTAGATTGAGAGGTCACTGTCTCACTCCAGTGTGACCCTGACAAACATGGATCCCATTTCTCTGGGAGATTGCCCCCCTGTTTGCACACACAAATTAAGGCTGAGAAGCTATGTTAGCTGAGGACAGATGTTCTACTAATGTGATACTGTGTCCAACCTTATTGCATAAGTTGTTACCTCTGAGTGTCCGGTTGAAGGTTGAGAGGAATGTCTTGAAACATTTTCAAGGTCTGATGCACACCAGAAGAAAACCAGGGGAACATACTACACTCTTAGAAAAAAGAGTTCCAAAAGGATTCTTCGGCTGTCCCCATAGGATAACTATTTTTGGTTCCAGGTAGAACTCTTTTTGGTTCCAGGTCAAACCCTTTTGGGTTCCATGTAAAACCCTCTGTGGAAAAGGTTGTGCTTTGAACCCCAAAGGGTTTCTACCTGGAACCAAAAGGTTCTTCAAATGGTTCTTCTAAGGGGACAGCCAAAGAACCCTTTTATGTTCTAGATAGCACCTTTTTTTCTAAGAGTGTACACATTTCTCAGAATACTAATACTTCTTACTTACATTCCAGTGGTCAAAACTATCTGAAATTACGTTATTAGAACCAAAACCGTGCTTGAAATTAGGTCATTATGAAATACTTGCCTATTTTGCCAATTTCTGCCCACTGGGATACTGATGCGCCAACTTAGATTTATCATGATACCTCTCATCCATTCACTTACCTTCCTCTGGATAGCCTGTGGCTTCCACTGGGGCCTCAGTCTGCTGAGAATCTCTAGGACACCGCTGCAAGTCTCCTTCTCATCCACACACACATCCAGGTGCAGTAGCTGACCCTTGGGGCCTTAAGATCCACCATCCATGACCCCCTGAAGCAGGGTCACCACTCAAGACGGTTCAGGGTCTGAAACCTGATCCGAAGTAGTCAGCCCAATCTGGTTAATTAGTATTTAGACCAAGTTGAACGGTAGCCAGGAAGAGTAGAGCGGTGTTCAGGCAAACTAGTAGTAGTAGTAAGTGGAGTGTTGTTCAACCAAGTGATGTAATGCAAATCCAAAGGTGTTCAGACCCACATAGTGTTCAGTACAGCGTTCAGACACAGCGATGTGCTGCGGTGGTGTGGGCTCAAACTGTCATTACGGGTGCTACCTTGTCACCTATTTGTCCAGTCATTATGTCCAGTGACTCAGCATGCCATGCCAGCTGGGTTATCAAAGTTCCTTTTGGGCATCCCCACCACTTTGGGTTCAGTTAGTTTGCGTGGTTACACATTAACCATCGAACTCGCAGATACTGTGTGTTGCAGATTGTGTTGGATGGGATTAGAAGATATTTGCATGGTTTGGAAGATGGCTGGGGTGATTGCAAAGACGTTTTACCAAGGGTCCTGTCTGAGCATAGCCATCTCTGTGGTGTTCGGGGCACTATTTCTTTCCAAATGCATTTCTTTGAAGCACAAAACAAATATAGGCAGCAAGGATCTTGATCCGGGAGGAGATTGATTGTCTCTGCTGTAACCAAGTAGCATGATATTGCAAGCTAGCCACTTAGCTAGCAAGTTAGCAAACCAAATGCATAGCTGGAGCCCTGAGTGGGAGATAAAGAGATCAAGATTAAGCCCTGAGCTGGAGATTAAGTTAACTATCATCCCCCCCGAATTTTAGGGCTCCCCTAACCAACAAAACTGTATTGAAAATCATATGGTCAGGCCTCCCAGGGTGCGCAGTGGAATCCAAACCGGCTGCGCACGTGCGCCATCATGCGCCATTGTGCGCCATTGTGCATAAATGTATTCTGTACCCCCACACCAAACACGATCACGACACGCAGGTAAAATATCAAAACAAACTCTGAACCAATTATGTTAATTTGGGGACAGGTAAAAAAGCATTAAACATTTATGGCAATTTAGCTAGCTAGCTTGCACTTGCTAGCTAATTTGTCCTATTTAGCTAGATTGCTGTTGCTAGCTAATTTGTCCTGGGATATAAACATTGAGTTGTTGGCCCAGCGTCGTCCGGGTTAGGGGAGGGTTTGGCCGGCAGGGATGTCCTTGTCCCATCGCGCACTAGTGACTCCTGTGGCGGGCCGTGCACTGTGTTTCCTCTGACACTGGCTTCCAGGTTAAGTGGGCAGTTGTGTCAAGAAGCAGTGCGGTTGGGTTGTGTTTTGGAGGACACACGGCTCTCGACCTTCACCTCTCCCAAGTCCATACGGGAGTTTCAGTGATGGGACAAGACTGTAACTACCAATTGGATACCACGAAATTGGGGAGAAAATGGGGTAACATTTTAAAATAAGAAAATCACATGGTCTGTATTTCAAAATACCCCCAGTATACGGTATACTAGGGTATGGATTACAGTTTCTCCTGGCCCATAGATTACTTTTAGGGTGAGGAACCATTTAACATCAAGTTGTAAAATCCTGAACTTCCCCTTTAACATTCTCCCATATTGAATGGATGATATGTAATAACAGGCTGTTTACATGTTGAATTATTTAGAATGTCGTCCAAAGTTTCCAATTTTACACAATTACAGTAATTGCTTAGAAGTCATGATTATGTTGATCATCATGAATTCAATATTTTCTAGGCTTTTAGATGCAAATTAAAATCAGTTGTCATCAAAGGGCGCCTCGCCATCAAAGATGTTGTGTATTGAAAGAGAGATGATTGTATACATAAATGATTTAGGAGATACAAGTTGGACATACAGTAAGTAGCACGGTAGAAAGGGTACTAGGACGGCATACAGACACACACACACACACACACACACGCACAGATACACACACACAGATACACACACACAGACACACACACACACAGACACACACTCAAACACACACAC
This sequence comes from Hucho hucho, assembly GCA_003317085.1. Taxonomy (NCBI): domain Eukaryota; kingdom Metazoa; phylum Chordata; class Actinopteri; order Salmoniformes; family Salmonidae; genus Hucho; species Hucho hucho. The sequence continues at coordinate 66,944 of QNTS01004080.1, read as the reverse complement.
AGACAAACACACACACAGACACATACACACACATACACACACACAGATACACACACACAGACACACACACAGACACACACTCAAACACACACACAGACACACACACACACACACACACACACACACACACACACACACACACACACACACACACACACACACACACACACACACACACACACACACACACACACACACACACACACACACACACACACACAGACACACAAAGACACACACACACACACACACACACAGAGAGCCAGACTCCGCACACTTTTTCTGTCTTTCCTTCACTTTTCCTTGCAGACTTTCACACTGTCACTATCCCCCCTCTCTTTTATCCACATTTCCGTTTCAGACTCACAGTTCTGTTTGAATCAGGGGAGAAGCAGACCTTGGAGATGACTGGGGAGAAATGAATAATTGATAAAAAGATCACAAAGCAGACAAGATTTGAAGAGAACATGAGAGAATAACAGAGTTGTGTTAGTTTGACTGGGGTGGTGTCGGGTACGTTGCCGTCTTTTTCTGCAGTATCATCAGACTGAAGACAAAATGGACTATGGTTGATAGTGCAAATTTGATTAAACTTTAGAAATCTGTGTGCAACTTCAGACTAGCTTTTTTTTACTTTTTGATGTATTAAAGCAAGATGACTCATTGCTTGACTACCCAAGTCTTCTTTAATTGTCTGGTCACTACATTCTCTTTCAAATGAACATCTACTAGAAAATCCAAGTTGACTTACAATAAATGTGCTCGATGTTGTGCGCATACGCATGTGTGTGACTCCTACAAACTAGCCCAATTTTTACTAATAATTAATCATTTTGTATTTTTCTACAATGTCTCAGCAATAACCTCATCGTTTCCAAAAAGAAAACGTGTTTTATAAGAGCTTATCAAAACAACAGTTTCTTATCTGGAGCCAGTAAAACATTAAGACAATATTTCTGATCATAACTTTAATGGTGGACAATAAAGATTATCTAATCTTATCTTATCCAACCTAACCATCAACGTAAAGATAACATAGTATGTTTTGAACCAAACACTATATAGGCTTACATGGTTAGCATTACATAGTGCACTACTTTTGACCAGAGCCTATTTCCTACATAGTGCACTACTTTTGACCGGAGCCTTAAAATTCCTGGTCAAAAGTAGTGCACTATATAGGGAACATGAACATGAAGCTCTGTTGAATCACAAAGATGATTTTGTAAGATGTGAAGAAAGGACACTTATATAGAGGTTTATTATTGAGAACATCCAAGATGGCCTTTGTCATAACAGTGGGCACATACTGTACTCCACATATCTCCATTTATTTTTCCTCTCAGAGGAAGAAAGTCTCAGAACTTATTCACAGGAAATTTTCCATTTTATTACTGTAGGCAAACATTAGATGGTGTCCATTATCAAACAGCTATTTACAGTACAGAGCACTATGGAGACATTTAACCTTTTTATATAGTCTTACAATTGGGTCTGTCAAAGGATTTCATTTGTGATGTGCCTATGAGAAATCATGCAGCACGGCCTCATTTCATCTGGCTGTACAGTATATTTATATTTCAGCTCAAATAGAATCCAATATGTCCTCCCGGAGCTCTCCCCCTCCCCACCCTCCGATAGTCTTGGCTTCCCTCTGTAATTTCCATGGACATTTTGTGTTCAAATGCAGTAATGGACACATTTATCACATCACAAGGCATTCAATTTTCTTTTCAATCACACACCGGTATGAATAGAGCCAACAATGAGGGGCTATTACCAAAGGATGGTTCGGCTTCACTCGCATTTTATGGAAGTGTGTCAAACTGTTTGCCGTCGCCGCTAACGTTTGTTAGAGACAAACGGAGTCGGCTTTCAGACAGGTTGATATCCAATTTTATTGCCAGACAAATGCCTTTTTTTTTGTTTCAATGGGGCATGGTAATAACTGTGGGTGTACACTGGTATTTCGAGGTTCTAATGCTGCCTGTTACACCATTTAATACGGCTTACTCTTCAAGCCAAGACATGACACTGTCCTGCTGTCAGTTGATTATGTGGAGAGGGTGACATAGGGGACAAAGCTTAACTATTCTTCTGTGGACTCACACTATAGAAGTCACTGCTTTAAGAGAGGGAAACTAGAAGCAAGGAATGATTGACATTCTTCATTAGAAAAGCATGTAACCTTTCTTATGCCTGGTAGGAAAACAGAGTAAGAAAACACACAGGGCCGTGTGTGTGTGTGTGTGTGTGTGTGTGTGTGTGTGTGTGTGTGTGTGTGTGTGTACTGTCTCCAGTGTGTAATGAAAGTGTGTAGACAATGTTTAACCAATCAATTGACTTGACTGTCAAGAGTAAAGATACACATCAAATGTTGGAGAAACACTCAAGGTGATGGCGACTGTCAAATGTAAAGCAGAGGAGGACGGAAACCGTTGAGATCATGTTGTACTGTAGCCTTCTCTGTCATCTATAACCATATGCTGTAGCTCTAAACATTGTTCGTCATTGGAGTGCCATCCAAACCACAGTCCACTAGGTCACCCACACAAAGCTTGGCTCTAGTCTGATGCTAACAGCAGCTTCTACAAGGATCTCAGGCTTCCCAAATGGTTCCCTGTTCCCTATAATGCATTACTTTGGACCATGACCTATAGGGAACCATCTTACTCTATGCAACTTTAAGTAATCTGAAATTGTAAATTATGAAATGCATAATAATCTGAAATCTGGACGAAAAAAAACGGAATAAATATATATACAGTACCAGTCAAAAGGAATTATACAGTTTTATGGGCGAATATAAGACCGTTATCGAAGTAGGTTTAACAAGACTAGCTGTGGTGAGGGATATTGCTGCTTCGAGCAATGAGCAGAACTGATTCATAGAGGATACTAAGGATAAGTCCCAAATGGCATCCCATTCCCTACATAGTGCACTACATTTGTTGGGGTGCATACTCCCCTCATTCCAGGGTTTTATGTATATTTATATATAAAAAAAAAGTAATGCCAAGTCTGTGCAAAGCTGTCATCAAGGCAAAGGGTGGCTACTTTGAAGAATCTAAACAGTTTTTTTGGTTACTACATGATTCCATATGTGTCATTTCATAGTTTTGATGTCTTCACTATTATTATACATTGTAGAAAATAGTCAAAATAAATAAAAACCCTTCAATGAGTAGGTGTGTCCAAACGTTTGACTGGTACTGTATATATCACCCCAACAAATGTAGTGCACTATGTAGGGAATGGGATGCCATTTGGGACTTATCCTTAGTATCCTCTATGAATCAGTTCTGCTCATTGCTCGAAGCAGCCATATCCCTCACCACAGCTAGTCTTGTTAAAGCTACTTCGATAACGCTCTTATATTCGCCCATAAAACTGTATAATTCCTGGTTTATATAGTCCATGTTCGGAAAGCGTTTTAGCAGAGACTTCCCCGGACTTTGAATGTTAATAAATGCGAGCGAAGCAGTAGAGCGGTTGGGGTTGTGTTTATGGAACGAGGCAGTGGGTTAGCCCTGAAATCATCTGTCGGAGACCAAGCCAGAGGGTTAGTGCTGAAATCATCTGTCGGATACCCAGCCACCATAACCACGTCACCAGATGAGTCCCCAATTTAGTTTTATAGCGAGTAATGGAGAGTTGAGGTCTGGCTACTGTTTTTAGTTCTAAGTAGGGGAAATTAGCACTACACGGTGCACTGAAATAGACCGTTTAGCACGGTGAGATGCCTCCTAATGCACTAAGACAGACCCATGAATGCATATTAATATGCACACATACAGTATAAGCAACAACACCTACTCCCCTGCTGTACTCCCCGTTCACTCACGACTGTGTGGATAAGCAACAACACCTACTCCCCTGCTGTACTCCCTGTTCACTCACGACTGTGTGGATAAGCAACAACACCTACTCCCCTGCTATACTCCCTGTTCACTCACGACTCTGTGGATAAGCAACAACGCCTACTCCCCTGCTGTACTCCCTGTTCACTCACGACTGTGTGGATAAGCAACAACACCTACTCCCCTGCTGTACTCCCTGTTCACTCACGACTGTGTGGATAAGCAACAACACCTACTCCCCTGCTATACTCCCTGTTCACTCACGACTGTGTGGTTAAGCAACAACACCTACTCCCCTGCTGTACTCCCCTGCTGTACTCCCCTGCTGTACTCCCCTGCTGTACTCC
>QNTS01004080.1:34206-62702 GCA_003317085.1 Hucho hucho | reverse complement strand
CGGTTCACTCACGACTGTGTGGATAAGCAACAACACCTACTCCCCTGCTATACTCCCTGTTCACTCACGACTGTGTGGTTAAGCAACAACACCTACTCCCCTGCTGTACTCCCCTGCTGTACTCCCCTGCTGTACTCCCCTGCTGTACTCCATAATGAAGTGATTGATTTTATTTTGATTTAAAAAATTGCCTGCATGCTGAGTGTACTTTTGATATGCCATTTCCTGTGATTAGTATTTTGTGTATTCATTGAATTTAGAGATGACCGATAGAGCATATGATACCATGACAATTCGCTTAGATCCTGTTAAATATGTATGACTGGGCATCTGACCTTGGTTTGAAAGAGAATGTTAATCATTTCGTCTTCAAATGAAAATAATGTCTGATAGCAATTATAGGGAGTGTTAATTACATATTCACTTTCATCTCTGAGAAAATCACAGTCCACCCTCAATGGCCCCCTCTCGTTTGATAAAATCATACATGTTAGAAACATTATCAAGTGTAATAACAGTTTTTGTTGTTGTTATATTTACTTTTCATATTGAGTCAGGACAAATTGTGGGTAATAGTGCAGAAAATAAAGCTAGTCAGGAAAACATTTCATGTATGCTTTTTCAGTTACAGAGCCCTATTCCTGACAAAGAGCAATACTCACAGACAACAATTCAAAGTGGTTTACCTTCGGACTGTTTAATGTGTAATTAGACTCTTTAGTTTATAACATATTTATAAGTGTTATAACTTTCACCCATTTATGTTATGTTAGAGCAGCAGGACACACACACACACACACACACATACACACACACACAAACCGTGTTGAATGAACAAAAATATTAATGCAACATGTAAAGTGTTGGTCCCATGTTTTATCAGCTGAAATAAAAGATCCCAGAAATGTTCCATACACACAAAAAGCTTATTTTTCACACATTTTGTGCACAAATTTGTTTACATCCCTGTTATTGAGAATTTCTCCTTTGCCAAGCTAATCCATCCACCTGACAGGTATGGCATATCAAGAAGCTGATTAAACAGCATGATCATTACACTGGTGCACCTTGTGCTGGGGACATTAAAAGTCTTTACCTGACTGCAGTTTGCCGTTGTAACTGACTTCAGTGGGCAAATGCTAACCTTCGATGGCCACTGGAGAAGTGTGCTCTTCGCAAACAAATCCTGGTTTCAACTGTACTGGGCAGATGGCAGACAGCGTGTATGGCGTTGTGTGTGCGAGCGGTTTGCTGATGTCAATGTTGTGAACAGAGTGCCCCATGTTGGAGGTGGAGTTATGGTATGGGCAGGCATAAGCTAAGGACAATGAACGCAATTGCATTTTATCGATGGCAATTTGAATGCACAGAGATACCGTGATGAGATCCTGAGGCCCATTGTCGTGCCATTCATCATCCGCCATCACCTCATGTTTCAGCATGATAATGCATGGCCCCATGTCGCAAGGATCTGTACACAATTCCTGGAAGCTTAAAATGTCCCAGTTCTTCCATGGACTGCATACTCCCCAGACATGTCACCCATTGAGCATGTGTGGGATGCTCTGGATGAACGTGTATGACAGCATGTTCCAGTTCCACCAATATCCAGCAACTTGGCACAGCCATTGAAGAGGAATGGGACAACATTCCACAGGCCACAATCAACAGCCTGATCAACTCTGTGCGAAGGAGATGTCGCATGAGGCAAATAGTGGTCACACCAGATACTCACTGGTTTTCTGATCCACGCCCCATTTATTTTTTAAGGTATTTGTGACCAACAGATGCATATATGTATTCCCTGTTATGTGAAAGACATAGATAAGGGCCTCATGAATTTATTTAAATTGACTGATTTCCTTGAACTATAACTCATGAAATCTTTGAAATTATTGCATGTTGCATTTATAATTTTGTTCAGTGTAATTTCTGCTGTCAGGGGGAGCAATGAATGGTCCCAATCATTTCGTACTGGCTAGTTGTCTTTGTGTAGGAGAGTGATTTACATGGAGATGGTAATGTAAGTGCCATGTTCCATCGCGGGGCAGCAAAGCGGAAACAGCTGAGGGACAACTGAGTTGGTGCTATTGATGCTCGCTCAAAGACCAGGATATGGAGCGGCATCACAGGAGTAAATTGAATTAAATTAACACTCAGTGGTGTAAAATAACCCCAGTGTTGGTGTTAATAACCAGTTGAGTGTGATTTTATCAGTTTTACTCTGTGGAGAGTAAAACATTCCCATCAAAACCATGCCTATCATTATCAGAGGTAGACATTTTTAATATCTGTGTTTTGCATGTACATTGATTAATTGATGAATCTTATGCTACACAGACAATACATTTTTCTAAACTAATCAAATCAGTTAGATTTATTGCACCCGTTACTGAAATTGTTGTTCCAGTTTAAATGGTTTAAGTAATCTCCTCCCAAAGCTCCGAACCCTGCCAGTTATTCTGAATGCAGGTTGCAGGTGAATAAAATTCCAATTGTTGGCTGTCCTAACTCTGTCTGGATTCCAATAGTAATTACACCTCGCTTTGCAAGCCAGCATAATGTGACTTGAAGGCCTGATGTGGCTTGTACATCAGTAGGTTCCTAAATCAGGAGGTTCTTTAAACTGGAACAAATCATTGTTGTACTGGTTTAAGTGGTCTATGGGTATGTTACAGTTTTTTGCGATTGCTTACACACTTGTTGCGGAATTTGGCTTATTGTGTCAAAACTCTACACACAAGCCAAATAACACACTACACTTGGAGATAAACATCTCACTTCTACAGTTGAAGTCGGAAGTTTACACTCGCTTAGGTTGGAGTCATTAAAACTCGTTTTTCAATCACTCCACAAATTTCTTGTTAACAAACTATAGTTTTGGCAAGTCGGTTAGGACATCTACTTTGTGCATGACACAAGTAATTTTCACAACAATTGTTTACAGACAGATTATTTCACTTATAATTCACTGTATCACAATTACAGTGGGTCAGAAGTTTACATACACTAAGTTAACTGTGCCTTTAAACAGCTTGGAAAATTCCAGAAAATTATGTCATGGCTTTGGAAGCTTCTGATAGGCTAATTGACATCATTTGAATCAATTGGAGGTGTACCTGTGGATGTATTTCAAGGCCTACCTTCAAACCCAGTGCCTCTTTGCTTGTCATCATGGGAAAATCAAAAGAAATCAGTCAAGACCTCAGAAAAAAATTGTAGACCTCCACAAGTCTGGTTCATCCTTGGGAGCAATTTCCAAATGCCTGAAGGTACCACACTCATCTGTACAAACAATAGTACGCCAGTATAAACACCATGGGACCACGCAGCCGTCATAACGCTCAAGAAGGAGACACAGTCTGTCTCCTACAGATGAACGTACTTTGGTGCGAAAAGTGCAAATCAATCCCAGAACAACAGCAAAGGACCTTGTGAAGATGCTGGAGGAAACAGGTACAAAAGTATCTATATCCACAGTAAAACGAGTCCTATATCGACATAACCTGAAAGGCCGCTCAGCAAGGAAGAAGCCACTGCTCCAAACCAGTCATAAAAAAGCCAGACTACGGTTTGTAACTGCACATGAGGACAAAGATCGTACTTTTGGAGAAATGTCCTCTGGTGTGATGAAACAAAAATATAACTGTTTGGCCATGATGACCATCGTTATGTTTGGAGGAAAAAGGGGGAGGCTTGCAAGCCGAAGAACACCATCCCAACCGTGAAGCACAGGGGTGGCAGCATCATGTTCTGGGGGTGTTTTGCTGCAGGAGGGACTGGTGCACTTCACAAAATAGATGGCATCATTAGAAGGAAAATTATGTGGATATATTGAAGCAACATCTCAAGACATCAGTCAAGAAGTTAAAGCTTGGTCGCAAATGGGTCTTCCAAATGGACAATGACCCCAAGCATATTTCCAAAGTTGTGGCGAAATGGCTTAAGGACAACAAAGTCAAGGTTATTGGAGTGGCCATCACAAAGCCCTGACCCCAATCCTATAGAAAATGTGTGGGCAGAATTGAAAAAGTGAAAAAGCGTGTGCGAGCAAGGAGGCCTACAAACCTGACTGTTACACCAGCTCTGTCAGGAGGAATGAGCCACAATTCACCCAACTTATTGCGGGAAGCTTCTAGAAGGCTACCCAAAATGTTTGACCCAAGTTAAACAATTTAAAGGCAATGCTACCAAATACTAATTGAGTGTATGTAAACTTTTGACCCACTGGGAATGTGATGAATGAAATAAAAGCTGAAATAAATCATTCTCTCTACTATTATTCTGACATTTCACATTCTTAAAATAAAGTGGTGATTCTAACTGACATAAGACAGGGAATTTTTACAAGGATTAACTGTCAGGAATTGTGAAAAACTGATTTTAAATGTATTTGGCTAAGGTGTATGTAAACTTCCGACTCAAAACCTAACAATCCTTTTTCAAAATGGCATTTTGCAACAAAACGCATTCACCATTTGAATTGCTCTGTCAAAGCAGCAACAACACACTGATGTACTTCATACAAAACACTGCTCTCTTTAGTACTTTGTATACCTTTTTAATGTTCTCATACAGGCTTCTGTGAAAGATTGTTCCAGTACAGTACATCTACTCACATTTCAATGAAGACAAAAATAGAAAGGCTTCAGCAAAAAATATATACATCTTATTTTTTGCCAACAACAACAAAACTAAGAAAAGTAGAATTACAGTAGAGTAATTAATACAATATGTTACTGTAAACTCACAGAAACAAAAATAATTACAGTAAAATTACAGTGCAATGGTAAACAAAAAATAGTATTGTAAGGGATGGGGTGGATGGTTTATGGATCCCACCTTCTGTTTACCATCACCTCATCTGCATCACAAGCAATGTCATCCCTGGCTAGGCAACGGGGAAAATATCACCATGGACTGACCCCACCACAATGTCTCGCATGCCTCTTCCATTGCTTGCAGAAGAGGCAGGCATGTGGTTGGTGGTCATACACTTTCTAACGCCAATTCGAAAATAATTCCTCAATCGGATTGAGAAATGGGGAATAAGGTGGCAAGTATACAACTGAAGTTATTGTGGTTGGTGAACCAGTCCCTGACCAGAGCAGCCCGGTGGAAACTAACATTATCCCAGATGACACCAAACCTGGGCTGCTCTGGTCCGTCCTGTACAACTGCATTATGTAGTGAATCCAGAAATATGATTATGTGTGCAGTATTGTAGGGACCTAGGGTGGCATGGTGATGGAGAAATCCTTGCAGACTAATGGCGGCACACAAGGTGATATTTACCCATGCTGCCAAGGGAAATTTACAACAGCTTTTTTGTCCTATGACATTTCGGCCTCAACACCTGGATTTAGCTAGATTGAATCCAGATTCATCCATGAAAATGAACTCATGAGGATGTGCAGCTGCATCAAAGTCCAGGACTCTGTAACAGAAAATGCATGCACTATACCGTAAATATGGTGTAACTCAAAAACACAGGACTACAATGTCTACATTTTCACACAAGGATGGCGGTGGGGGGTGGGTTGGGTCAGACACATTCAGTCAAAACTACAAGCTACAGGCAAGGCAGGTGCCCCCACAGACAACCCCACCCCCAGAATGGGGGCACCTGCTTTGTCTGAATGTATCTATGCAGTGCCAATAGGACACATTCTACTGCCATTACTGTATTACAGTATAGTACAGTGACACTTACTTGCACATAGTCATAGCGAAGGTCTTTGACTAACGCTGTTCCTCTCAAATGGAACCCTGTACAGCTGCTTCATCGTAAGTTGGTGTTGACGCAAGATGCGGCAGAGTGTGGACATACTGACACGGTTGATATTATGGAATGTTGTGTGATCTGCGATGATTTGCTCTCCTAGTTGATGTAGGCGGATGGTGTTGTTTGCTAACACTAGATTGACAACGTCCAGTTCCTGTTCATGGGTGAACAGACGTTTCCTTCCACCTTCAGGAGGTCGTCTGGCAGTTCTGGAGAAAATGCAAGAATGTGATGTCTTTGGTTAAGTTCTTTTTTACAGACTGTTCTGTCATACTGTACACAGTAACATCAAAACTGTATTACATGTACTTCACAGTACTATACCTATTTATTTTGTTCACTGAGGAGCATAGACCTAATATTGTAGGACTACATTGCATTGTACTGTGATGCAGAATGATGTGCAACAATTACATAGGTACAGTCTAGTGTAGAAAGTTGAAGACATACCTGTTCTCCAGTCTAAATGTCTGTATTATGGATATTTATTTTTTCGGCATCAGACCTGCTTAATTCTCACTTGAAACATAGTTTTTGTGTTTAATAGGCTAAATTACACATTCTGTTAACATATGAGCCCAAAGTGATCTGTTCTTGCGATTTGTAGTCTATGACATTTCAGATTTACACATTATCATTTTTCACTAAGTAGTTTGTGAACTAATTTTTCAAAGTAACTTTCGTTAAGTACACTATATGCTTCTTAAGGGTAGATTTTGTGCAGCTTAACTTCTACCAGTGCAAAGTAATTGGTAGCTTGGTGAACTATATTGTCAGAGTAGCTTCCCCAACACTTCAATCCAGTGCATTCCGGAAAGTTAAAGGGTAGGAGCCACGAGTTTTTACTCACCAAAGTAGCACAGTGTGGTCAAATACTTAGTAACTTAGTTGTCGTCACGTTCTGGTTACATATGACCACAAACATAGTTATGTTTTTTTTATATAATAAACTTTGCTGTTCTAACTACCTGTGATTTAATAGACTGTTTCGTACCAAAGTCAAGTGAGTTGCTGTTGTCTGTCTATAATATCAAATGAAGTCCTCAGACAATGTCCATTGACTGTAAGTTACTGATTGTGACAGCGGTTTAGCAGGATTCAGGTCCCATTCTCAGAAACTCAACCATTCCATTTAACACACAGCATGGCCCATCTAACAAACTAAACATATTCATGTTTTTTCTCAGATGTCAAGTGGGGACATGCGTATCAGACAGAGAGATGTTGCTTTTCAGGGCTTAATAATTGTGGAAGAAACAGGCTACTGTAAAACCTTTCCCCAAAATCCAAACTTGTCAAATGTTAACGGTGTTAATGCATTTATCAAAATGGATTACTATTTCCTAATACAGTTTGTACTGTACTTCAAACTTAAACATGTTGGTTTGTCACTAATCAAAATAGAGGCCAAGCAGAAGTTACTTGTTTAAAGGCATTACTACCATATCTGGTATTCAAAAGAATACCCCACAGTCAGTTACTGTAAGCAGTTAGAACAACAATCCAGAAGCTGAATTACAATTCAGTCACTGTGTAAGCATTGACGCAGGCAAACGAGCCAGGGAAACAAATCCTCCGGGACATTAGAGTGAACGAAAGAGAGGGAAGCAAGGGCCTTGTATTGGGGGGTGAAAACCTTTGTTCAGGGGTTGGTTCTGGGGGGACAACACTAAGTGGAGGAGACATGCTCTGGTGGTCTTTTAAGGGGCCCAGGGACAGACTGCCAAGGGAAGGAGGAGAGTCTGCACAAAGTTTAGAGGGTTTGGGTGTGGTCTGGGGAAGAACAGATGAATGTGGGAAGTGAAATAATAAAATGGGCCTGGCTAGATGGTCATTAAACAGTGCTTCCAGATTGTTCTTTGTTACTCATTTGATTATAAGTGTTTCGTTATTTACCTGAGAACTAGTGGTGTGTCTTGTGTGGGGAGTAATTTTATTTAGATATTTCAGACGAGATGTGTTCGGTGAGACAGATTTCTCTGTCCCACTAAATCTTTTCATCATTTTCCGTTTACTGAGTAGTGGCCATCATCCCCTTTGTTTTTCTTCCAGTACAAGATGAAAATGTTAAGAAATGAAGGTACTCTTTTTGTGACACAGAGTACAGCACACATTTAAAGTTAATCAGTGAATACAATGCAGAGTTATTTCAGAATCAATTCCAAACCTTACAGCCAGACCCCATGCTAGTCTACTCTTGCACTCAAAAAGCACTCAGGCAACAATCACAAATATTCAAGGCAGTCCATGAGGAATTCACTGAACCAAAAGCAGACTGAAATGTGGCTTCAGTTAGGGAGCGTTTTAAGAAACCCAAACTGTGTAGTATAATGACAGGGACACAGCCTGTATATTGTGTCTGCATTCCGCCGGAAGTCCAGTCATTTCATTTAGAAGAAAGTCAAAGTCAAAAGTCACCATTATTAGTCAGTTGTACAACCGAATGCCTTCAACTGAAATGTGTCTTCTACATTTAACCCAACCCCTCTGAATCAGAGAGGTGCAGGGGGCTGCCTTAATCGACATCCACGTCTTCGGCGCCCGGGGAACAGTGGGTTAACTGCCTTGTTCAGGGGCAGAACGACAGATTTTTACCTTGTCAGCTCAGGGATTCAAACTTGCAACCCTCCAGTTACAAGTCCAACACTCTAACCACTAGGCTACCTGCCGCCACCCGATTAGGGTGATTAGGGCAGGCTGCGATGCTCATGCATAGCGCCAGTAATATTTCAAGAACAAACATATACTGCCATTGCTATGTAATGTATTTCCCAAAAGGGACTTGCAATATTTCTTTTCAGTCACCCTGCAAATCTGAAACTTTTACAGCGATAAAAACAGCAACACAACAATTACAGAATATGCTGTGCATTTACGTGCAATGTTTTACCCTCTACTGACCCTGACCAAACACTGTGACCACAGACATGTTCTGATTAATGCAGTGTTGATGTTTAAGTGTATTTAAGCAATTAAAATCCCTCTGGGTCCTCATATGGCGACAATAGCACCAACGACCCAAGTAAAACTAAATAAACAAAATGTTAATCTTTTAATTAGCCGTCAAACCAATGGTGAAACATGCCGTAATTGGTCTCAAGTTTGAGACTGGACATAAATTCTCTCCAATATTTGGGCTAATGACAGAAGAATACTTTCAACACTCGCACTTGACACTGTATCGACCATTGGACACTAATGTTTCGAAACATCATTCCGACCCGGATGTCAAAACACTAGCGTTACGTGATCAATGACATCCAAAGCTTCTTTATGTAGATTGATTTGTGGAGAGGAGTGAATGGATTTGATATGATTGTCTTCTCCTCTCCACAATTATTGTTTGGCAGAAGACAGTGTGTGGGTGGTCAAGACTCCATCATTCCGGAGCGAAGAGTTAAGTGTATTGTGCAGGGTGCTGCAGAAAAGACTGGATAATGATTTATAATATGCCAACAGGCACACCTTGCTATCACAGTGAAATAGGTGATTATCATACTTCCGGATTTCGGAATGCGGTAGTATCGTTTGTTGGGACAAGTTCCAGTCCCTTCCTTGGTAACCGAGTGTAGCATACCTCTCTGTACTAATAACAAAAACAAAGGTTTCCATGCTTTTCCGAGCAACATGGAAGAGCGGAAAAGATGGGTTCATGCTGTGAGAAGGGTTGAGGCCTTACACTTAAGATACTCTGGGACACATTTGTATGTAGCTTACATTTCAACCAAACCGACTACACTGCTGCGACTGGGTGCAATTGACTGAAGATCGGAGTTGTCCTGTCCCGGGTTCATTGGATTAACTGGGAGAAGATCTGCCTCAACGGGAATCGGTGACTCCTCCAGGTACATATGTAATGAAGTTAAGAACGTACAATAAGCTTGCTCCACAGCTTGTTTGAAATGTCATCGATGGAGCTATTGAATTAGATCTTTTTTGATAACTCAAATGTTTGGTACGTTGACAAGGAAGGCGGTCACTTGTGTTTGTGAGCAGAGGATCACTGGCTTGAGCCCGGTATGTGGACAGGGACAGTGGAAGAAGTCGATGAGGATCGGCTACTGACTACCAACAAATGTACCAACAGCAGATGAGCAACTTAACTACCCTCCAGCCACATTGGCTTTCTCTGGGACTTAATGTATGATTGGTGTGAATGGTGTGAAACCAAGATTATTGTGGTGGCCTGGGATCTCAGAACCTGTTTTTGGCATATTCAGCATTATGATATTCATGTTATTCTATTTCAATACACATCAGCTATGTTAAAGATGCTGCAATTAATAACATTCAAACATTATGAAAATAGTTGTATATTTTTATGTTTTTTTTCTGCGTTTTCATGTTTTATGTACGTTCTTTTTATTAAGCACCGAATGGATTTCCCCCTGGTGGGATAATAAGCCATTAGACACACATACACATGGATTGAGTGTGTGCCAATCATAGGGTGATTGGGCAAGACAAAATATATAAGTGCCTTTGAACGGGGTATGGCAGTAGAGGCCAGGCGCACCGGTTTGAGTGTGTCAAGGACTGCAACGCTGCTGGATTTTTCACACTCAACAGTTTCCCGTGTGTATCAAGAATGGTCCACCACCCAAAGGACATCCAGCCAACTTGACACAACTGTGGGAAGAATTGGAGTCAACATGGGCCAGCATCTCCTACATATGGATATATGCACCAGCTCTACCAGAGTGGAGAGTTAGCCTAACTCAAGTAAACTCAGATTAGGCTTAATAAGGTCAGCTATTGTTTTTTTTTTGCCCGTGGTGTAGACATTATGAACAATGTCCAAACAGAATTGAAATAGTATCTATATCAAGGGAATCTAATCAAGTCTCTTTTAACAACAGGTGCACTTGATGCTGCAACTGAACAGATAGAGGTAGAAGCCCTTTATGTCTAAGCTCTACACAGGATTGATTACTGATTGATACATCACAAGGCTGTCATGAATTGTGGAATTATTGGAGCCTGGAGATGGTGTCATAGCAGATAAGTGATTCACCTTGATGCTGGCTGATGTTGGGGCAAAGCGATGGCCACGTCGTCTCCAAAGAAAGTGATGTATGTCAAGCACGTGGAGTAATTACTTAGGATTCAGAGCTTTTACATGGATGGAAATATCCAGGTTTGCACACTGGGGGAAAGTAGCTACACAGCAAATTCTCCAGTGTTAAATACAGGCCTATATGGCTGATTAAAATGTCAATCAAATGTATTTATAAAGCCCTTCTTACATCAGCTGATGGCACAAAGTGCTGTACAGAAATCCAGCCTAAAACCCCAAACAGCAAGCAATGCAGGTGTAGGAGCACGGTGGCTAGAAAAACTCACTAGAAAGGCCAGAACCTAGGAAGAAACCTAGACAGGAACCAGGCTATGATGGGTGGCCAGTCCTTTTCTGGCTGTGCCGGGTGGAGATTATAACAGAACATGGCCAAGATGTTCAAATGTTCATAGATGACCAGGGTCAGATAGTAATAATCACAGTGGTTGTAGAGGGTGCAACAGGTCAGCACCTCAGGAGTAAATGTCAGTTGGCTTTTCATAGCCGATCATTCAGAGTATCTCTACCGCACCTGCTGTCTCTAGAGAGTTGAAAACAGCATGTCTGGGACAAGGTAGCACGTCCGTTGAACAGGTCAGGGTTCCATAGCCGCAGGCAGATCAGTTTAAACTGGAGCAGCAGCACGACCAGGTGGACTGGGGACAGCAAGGTGGCATCAGGCCAGGTAGTCCTGAGGCTCAGGTCATCTGAGAGAAAGAGAGAGAGAGAATTAGAGAGAGCATACTTAAATTCACACAGGACACCGGATGAGACAGGAGAAATACTCCAGATATAACAGACTGACCCTTGCCCCCTGACACATAAACTATTGCAGCATAAATACTGGAGGCTGAGTCAGGAGGGGTCTGGAGACACTGTGGCCCGTCCAACGATACCCCTGGACAGGGCCAAACAGGAAGGATATAACCCCACCCATTTTGCCAAAGCATAGCCCCCACACCACTAGAGGGATATCTTCAACCACCAACTTACTATCCTGATACAAGGCCGAGTACAGCCCACGAAGATCTCCCCCACGGAACAAACCAGAGTCCTAGGGACGGCATGGAAGAGCACCAGTAAGCAGAATCCCAGTGGAGAGAGGGGAACCGGACAGGCAGAGACAGCAAGGGCGGTTCGTTGCTCCAGTGCCTTTCCGTTCACCTTCACACACCTGGGCCAGACTACACTCAATCATAGGACCTACTAAATAAAGGTTAAATAAATAAAACAATTATTGGCCAACGTGCAATCATTGGAAAACGAACTGGACGATCTATGATTAAAACTATCCTACCAATGGGACATTAAAAACTGGAACATCTTATGTTTTACCGAGACGTGGCTGAACGACGACATGGATAATATAGTGCTGGCTGGCTTCTCCATGCATCGGCAGGACAAAGCAGCTACATCTGGTAAGACGAGGGTTGGGGGTGTGTGTCTATTTGTCAATAACTGCTGCTGCGCGACACGGGGCCCCTTAGGGGTCCGTTTTTAGTCCCCTCTTTTACACCCTGTTCACCCACGACTGCGTTGCCAAGCACAACTCCAACACCATTATTAAGTTTGCTGACGACACAACAGTGGTAGGCCTGATCACCGACAAAGATGAGACAGCCTATAGGGAGGAGGTCAGAGACCTGGCAGTGAGCAAGACGAAGGGACTGATCGTGGACTATAAGAAAAGGAGGGATGAATAGACCACCATTAACATCGATGGGGCTGAAGTAGAGCAGGTCGAGTTTCAAGTTCCTTGGTGTCCACATCACCAACTAACTATTATGGTCTAAACACACCAAGACAGTAGTGAAGAGAGTACGACAACACCTTTTCCCTCTCAGGAGACTGAAAAGATTTGGCATGGTCCCCAGATCCTCAAAAGGTTCTACATCTGCATCATCGAGAGCATCCTGACCGGATGCATCACTGCCTGGTATGGCAACTGCTCGGCATCTGACCGTAAGGTGCTACAGAGGCTAGTGCGTACTGTCCAGTACATCACTGGGGCCAAAAAACATTGAAAATATTCCATTGTCTCTGTCAGGTCTGCACTGGGTAGACATCAATAAAAAAATAGGAAATACTATGAAATAATTAAATATTTCAGTTGTGTATATAACTTAGTTTTTATTTGATGACTTTATAATTTTTCATTCCATAATTAAATTCATCAGCTCCTCTCTGCTCAGGCAATAGCAGCCAAACAGTACCCCCCATACTTTTCTGTCTTTAGTCATCCTATTTAGGTAGGGTAGCTGCAGAGCTGTCTGACAAAATCATTTTACTAATGCGTACTTTCACGAACTGTCTCTATCCCTCTCTCTTGTTGTTGTGTTGTGTATATTCCTTTCTCATGCGGTCTATGTGGTCTGTGTGTATTTAACCTAACGTAGCAGGCGTAAAAGTATATCCATCTCTGCCTGAGACGGAAAAAAGTGAGACTGACTAACAAAATCAAAGGGGACCCCCCGGCTGGTAATTCGACCATAATAATGAGTTTAGATAGCTGGCCGCTAAACTAACTAAGCAGAATGTAAGCTGACATGTTAGCAGACATGAGCTAATTGACTATCAGTGACTGACATAACAAGAGGAAAACTACTGATGCACAACCAAATTTTGATATTGCATCTTGTGTATTGTACTATTCTAACTCACAAAAGAAATTTGAGACCCCTGAGTATTTAATTAATCCGAAGGCCTTCAAAAGGGGTGTGGGCCGTCAGTTGCCCATCTCTGCTCTACAAAATGCTGTGTTAAAAAGCACTGACACTTTAATAGCTTAAAGAGGCTTTCACAAGTGCTGCTGTGCATCACATTGTTGGTGTAGTTACCACCTTGGTTAAGTTACCAACTTTTGTATTTACTGTGTACAAACATAACATGATGAACAGGAATGACATTTACTCTCACGGGTGGCCAAAAAGACCTAGCTGAAAGCCATGCACCCAATAAGCCATGCCTATTTTATCACCCCCGTTTAATCTATCTCCTGACAGTTGCTGCAGACTGCTGGGAAAGTGTCTCACTGCATCTATTCAACCTCGACTAAAAATTCTCTATTCAATCTGTATCACTGAAGCTTTACAGATGGTGCGCTTGAAATTTAAAGGATATTCCCTATTGAGCCGGTATCTGCCTGGTTTACCGGGAATGCAGTCTCTAATGCCAGAACATTGCCTTTAAATTTCAATAACGCTGTAACGCAATATGGATTGAACCGAGCCCTGAATGTCAGTCTCATACATTGTAGGCTGCAATACTTGGCTGTGGTCCTGGCCAAAATAGCTCCAATCACAGAACCAGTATTTTCAGCTCTTCTGTGTCCTGTTTTCCTCTGTGTCCTGTTCTCCTCTGTGTCCTGTTCCTCTGTGTCCTGTTCTCCTCTGTGTATTGTTCTCCTCTGTGTCCGGTTCTCCTCTGTGTATTGTTCTCCTCTGTGTATTGTTCTCCTATGTGTCATGTTATCCTCTGTGTATTGTTCTCCTCTGTGCATTGTTCTCCTCTGTGTCCTGTTCTCCTCTGTGTATTGTTCTCCTCAGTGTATTGTTCTCATGTGTGTATTGTTCTCCTCTGTGTCCTGTTCTCCTCTATGTATTGTTCTCCTCTGTGTATTTTTCTCCTCTGTGTGTTGTTCTCCTCTGTGTATTGTTCTCCTCTGTGTCTTGTTCTCCTCTGTGTATTGTTCTCCTCTGTGTCCTGTTCTCCTCTGTGTCCTGTTCTCCTCTGTGTATTGTTCTCCTATGTGTCATGTTATTCTCTGTGTATTGTTATCCTCTGTGTCCTGTTCTCCTCTGGGTATTGTTCTCCTCTGTGTATTGTTCTCCTCTATGTATTGTTCTCCTCTGTCTATCTCTGTGTATTGTTCTCCTCTGTGTCCTGTTCTCCTCTGTGTCCTGTTCTCCTCTGTGTATTGTTCTCCTCTGTGTATTGTTCTCCTCTGTGTATTGTTCTCATTTGTGTATTGTTCTCCTCTGTGTCCTGTTCTACTCTGTCTCCTGTTCTCCTCTCTGTATTGTTCTCCTCTGTGTATTGTTCTCCTCTGTGTATTTTTCACCTCTGTGTATTGTTCTCCTCTGTGTATTGTTCTCCTCTGTGTCCTGTTCTCCTCTATGTATTGTTCTCCTCTGTGTATTGTTCTCCTCTGTGTATTGTTCTCCCCTGTGTCCTGTTCTCCTCTGTATCCTGTTCTCCTCTATGTATTGTTCTCCTCTGTGTATTTTTCTCCTCTGTGTATTTTTCTCCTCTGTGTCTTGTTCTCCTCTGTGTATTGTTCTCCTCTGTGTCCTGTTCTCCTCTGTGTCCTGTTCTCCTCTGTGTCCTGTTCTCCTCTGTGTATTGTTCTCCTCTGTGTATTGTTCTCTCACTCTCTACATATTTAATTTGGTTCCAACAAAGAGAGCAGGAGCCAAGTCCATCACAAAGCTCTCTGAACACAGCCCTATGCCTCCTCGCAGACACCACACACAGCCTTGACTGTTTCAATGCTTGGCCACAGTAAAGAGTCGGAGCTGAGCCTGTGCCCTAAGGTGAAATGAGGCAACAGACACAGAGAGAAATGCCTCAATTGTCTCTCCAAGGACAGGAAAAGGTTGAGAGAACTTTCATCAAACACATGACAATACAAAGCGTGCTGCTCTCCCAACTACTATCATACTGTACTAGTGGAGGAATGGTGCATGTCCCCATGGTTCTGAAACATCCATGACCTGATAGTTCAAAGCCACTAGTGGACCTTTGGACCCACTCCGTCTCTCTCTCTCTGAGCCTCGGACAAAGGCTTTGTTCATCTCCCACCATCTTTGTTGGTGCTAAAGGAAGAAACTGGAGCATTGTTCCTTGGAGATGTGCTGTACGTCAGGCATTGTAGCAGCTCTCGTGAGAGAAGCATGGCTATGGACTTTGGGCCCTCATTAGGCCTTATGAAGGGACACAAGGCATCATTGATTATTTAACAGTAATCTCCTCTGACGTGGTCTCGCTGTGATGAGCCAAGTTCTACCTTTGGTGTGGCATGATACTCTTGTTTTTGCTTAGTTTTCTGTGGTCACATTTAGCACAGCAGTGTAGCCTAGTTCCAATGGGGTCCCTTTCTGAATGGATACTTGTCTTGACAGTGACAAAAAATACAACATTCCATTATAAGATATGCTTCCCTTTATTACAGTATATGCATGCCATACATTATAATAGTAATTTAATAGAGATTGTGGTTTACAACACATTTATGTTTCTTTGTAGCAAATACAATGTTTTAGATCCAAGGGGAGAAATACAGATACAATATTTTAGATTTCAAAGTTTCCAAGTAAAGATACTTTAGGAGTCGCCTTCCGCTCACAACAACCACTAAAATCAGTAAGCTATACTATTACCTCCCCTGAACAAGAGAGGTGAAATTAGATCATGTAATCAAATACCTTGAAGATACTGTATGTTCCACCAACAACTCATTAAACAAATTCTTATCTGTAAGTAACAGAACACAATAGTATTTTCTAATATTTTAATAACCCATTAAATTGGCAGCTGACACAAAATACTGCTTGTTTTTATTTCATGCATGGTGGTCCCATGTACACTATGAATGTTGCTATGAGATGAGTTATAACCAATAAGTACAATTTCATGAATGCTGCCATCATGTACATGTCCCAGAGTTTCTGTGTTTTATACTCTGAGAATGTGAGTTCTGTAATTATTAACAGCAATTCCGTTTATGCTCAGATGTTTGGGTATACGCTCAATGTGTGCTTTGGGATATAGGGACTGATTTCAGCAACCCCTCCTTTGTCTTGTGTGCTTTTAAGTCTCAGGCTGGAATTAAAGCCTTGCAGAGTGAGTGATCACTGAGACTCCTCCAGTGCCTGTGCACCCAACCCCTCCGCTCTGGATCGTCCTATAAAGCTCTCTTCTCATACAAAGCTCTCTTCCATGTTGGAGCACAGCAGGAAAGAGTCCACCAGTCTGGGCTTGATCAGCTGCTGGTGGTCGGTGGCCTCGATGCTGTCTGGACACCCCGCTGCCAGCCTCCTCAAGGCAGCCTGCAGAGCACAGAGAGAGGGGTGGATCAGTGAAGACATTCAACGCCTATTTAATCGACTGCACTGTAGCGTATGACGTAGCACAGAATAAATCACAATAATATGATCAATATAGACTACAGATCGAGATAGTGCTGATTATCAGATATAAGGCCTTCAGCTATGTATTGATGGGCTGAGGATTGACTGACACTGTGCAGTGCATGACTGCTTCAGTATTCTGTTACAGTACAACTGAGAGGGAGCATGGCAGCATGAAACAAGACAACAGTTCTACTCCAACAGGCTAATGTCAAATATTTACTACATATTAGTTAACAAAATGTTCTCTGAAAGCCAACCCTCTTTGAAGGCTGGTTCAACACCGACAAAATCTTCATTATAACCCCTGGCATGGGTGATAAAAAAATAATCCTATTAAATGTACTTGAGTACAACAAGCAGTGTAAAACAGTGAAGGACAGAACCCTTATGTACAAGAACCATCCAGAAATATTAATTAAGCCTCTGACTCTTTTACACAGGACTAAAGATCCCTTTATCTAGCCCGTGATCTGGCCTTGTCAATTTTGATCAAGCTAACTGAATGATAAAGGATGAACAGGAATACGTATGATATGTTTAAACATAACCTGCTTCATTATATAGTGGGATCTCCTTGTGATGAGAAGACTGCTTCAGATCAAGGACTGCTGTGTCTTTTTGCCCCATGGACATAAACCTCTCATTAAGTTATTAGACACACTTATGCACTGGAAAAATGTACTTCACAGAGTGTAGCACATGTGTATGGGAAATATATGTAGCAGAGGTCGTACATTTACGTATATGGTTCACATTCAAACACAATCTCAGAAATATATCTATTGTACACAGACAACCATACAAACACTTATTTAAATATACCTACCAGACATGCAACTAGTACAGAGTCACTGTTGTTCCGCTCCGCTGGTGAGCGACACAGTTCGATTAGTCGAGGGACAGCTGGAGAAATGGAAGACCATGGTTAGTTTGGAAATTGTGTTGTCGATTGACCTACACAAAGTTGGCTGCTGAGAGGAGGACAGCTCATAACAATGTCTGGAATGGAGTCAATGGAACGGTATCAAACACATGGAAACCATGTATTTGGTTGAGTTCGATTACCATTCCATTAAATCCATTAAAGCCATTACTATGAGCCTGCCTCCCCAATTAAGGCGCCACCAACCTTCTGTGGTTCCTATGAGTACTGTGATTAAGAGAGTAAAAAAGGGTTGAAAAGTATGGGGACTGATTTGACCTGATGAAACTCTTCCCTAGGAACACATTTCCACCCCAGAGAGAACTACTATTGAGAGTGGTACACACATGCGTTCATCGCACCAAAATGCTGTTTGAGATAAAGATTTCCAGCGTTAAAATACTTAAAAGAAAGGTCATCCTAGTCGAGATATTGAATGCAACTAAGAAAAGAGAGGATATTATTTGCTATTATTTGTTACTTTTATTTCTTATCCGTATTTTTTTTTTTTAAGGTATTTTTAAAAATTGTTGGTTAGGGCTTGTAAGTAAGCATTTCACTGTAAGGTCTACACCTGTTGTATTCGGTGCATGTGACAAATATAATTTGATTTGATTTGATTTGAAGTGGTCTAAATACTATTAGCTTAGGTAGCAGAGAAGCATATGGAGTAGGGGGAAGTTGCCCCTAGACACTGATCTTGGGGAAGATTAGCATTTCCCTCACTAATGGTTAAGATTTGGATTTGGGGAGGCTGATACTAGATCTGTACCTAGGGGAAACTTGACCCCAGAGCGAGGGCCACTACCTTGCAGCTGGATGGCTGTTTGGGCTACGTCCGGGTCTCTGCTCAGACGGGCCAGTGTGACAGCGGCTTTCTGCTGGACCCTCTCGCACGCGGCACCCTCCGATGGACTAGAGGAGGACGGCTTCTCACCCAGAAGCTGGAGCAGTCTCTCAACACCTAGCTGACACAACACACAACACAGACAGACAGAGGAAGTAGACACAAGACACAGACAGATAGACGACGTAGACACACAACACACAGACAGACAGAGGAAGTAGACACAACACACAGACAGACAGAGGAAGTAGACCCACAACACACAGACAGACAGAGGAAGTAGACACAACACACAGACAGACAGAGGAAGTAGACACAACACACAGACAGACAGAGGAAGTAGACACAACACACAGACAGACAGAGAGGAAGTAGACACAACACACAGACAGACAGAGGAAGTAGACACACAACACACAGTCAGACAGAGGAAGTAGACACACAACAGACAGACAGAGGAAGTAGACACAACACACAGACAGACAGAGCAAGTAGACAACAACACACAGACAGAGGATGTAGACAACAACACACAGACAAACAGAGGACGAGAGAAACGAGACAAAAAAGACAAAGCAAACACAGAGTCAGGGGCTTTAATACACAACATCAACAAGAAAGAGTCAGAGGACAGAGACTAAGAGGGTTGAGGAAGCAGGCAACATGGCAGAAATGTGGGTTTACGTTGTCATCTTGAGGATTATAAGAGAATTGCAATATAAAAATACATCTTTGATTGTCATCTCTCGGTCATCTCCCTCCTTTGATATTAATCAATTTCTCTGTCATGACCAGCGAATACATATGTGTGGAGATGTTTAACGTTAGTCTCATTCACACACATCAAATACTGGTAAAAACAGTTTTTTGCGTACCTTTCTCTTGCAGGACTTCAGGTGCAGACTGCTCCAAAACAGAGAGGTTTGCCAAGATGGTAACCACCTAAACGGACCACAGTCAACAGGGCATACCAGAGATTTGACAAGCCTCAACATATTTTAGCATGCCTCCTTGTAAAATATGAATTACTCAAATTCTACAGTACTTTGAATGATAGTAAATCTGTTTTTATGGAATGCCCTCTTTGGAAATTAGGAAGATATGGCGGGTGTGTTTGTAAAAAGGTGTTTACATACATATGTAACAGGGTAGGTCCCCTCCCTCTCCCGAGTGCAGCATTTTTAACCAGTCACTCTACCGAAACCATGGTCTTGGTTGAGCAAGGATCTACATCAGCGTGTCCTCTACCTGGTCTTTAGAGTAGGGAGTATCAACTCTCTGGCGGTCTTTGCATGCCTGGAGGAGGATGTGGATGGCGTTGAGCTGGAGGAGAATCTCACAGGCCATGCTGTCGAAGAACGTGATGTTGGCAAGGGCAGCAGACGCCAGGAGGAAGACCTCACCACAGGAGGCACTCCCGCACAACTCTGTAGGAAACACACAAACATTAATGTTCAAAAATCACCTTGACCTCCAACTTTGAATTTGAGTGGTTACATTTCTGCATCCCCATCCCAAAACTAAGTGAAGGAGCTGCCCGTTCTCTTGTTTTTCCTTTAAAGTGTTTCAGAATGAACACACTGATCTAGCCATAACAAAGCCCTGCAGTACTCACTGATGAGAGCGGTGACAATGTCCTCCATGCTCTCCAGGAAGCTGTCCAGGTGCTGGGTGGAGGTGTGGTGGGGTGAGGTGATCTGGGCCACCACTGCCGCCGCCTCTGCCCTCGCCGACTCAGCTCTGTTCTCATCGGTCAGGATGTCCGCCAAGCACAGGATCCCATCCACCTATAAGAAGGGTGACGCATATGCATAGCACGCAATGACAAGCACATTCTGTTAATGTCGAATCATCTAATACCAGACATAAGGATAACACGCAAGGCAGTTACCCACTGTTCCCCGGGTGCCGAAGACGTGGATGTCGATTAAGGCAGCCCCCCGCACCTCTCTGATTCAGAGAGGTTGGGTTAAATGCGGAAGACACATTTCATTTGATGGCATTCAGTTGTACAACTGACTAGGTATCCCCCTTTTCCTTTCCACCAGGCTACACACACACACATACAGTACAGTACAACACACACAAGTACATTTGGAATTCATTGAATAAGTCCAACATAAAAAGGAAGAAGAACCTGGCCAAGTACAGTATAACCACATATGATGTAACAAGCCCTGAGCATCTCATTGGATTGACAGCTGCCTTTGATTAATCTAAGAATCCCTCTATAGTAGGCTCTATTTTTAGGCGGTCCAGACAGATAGTTAAGTGTCTGGGGTCAACCCTGGTAAAGTGTCCAGGTTAACCCTGGTTAAGTGTCTGGGGTCCACCCTGGTTAAGTGTCCGGTGCCAACTCGGGTGAGACTTAGTAGCTCTGCCCATAAAGCCATCACGAATAAACGACACCACTCCAATGTTACGGCCATCTCCCTGAGGGCTCTCAGATCTCGCCTGCCGAGGGGTGTGGGTTGATATACATGTGTTGGGGGGGGGTTGTTTGGGGTCAGGCAAAGTCAAATACACACATAGCAGGTTTCTGTGTATATGCAAATGTGTGAGAGAGAGAGAAAGAGAGAGAGAGAGAGAGAAAGAGAGAGAGAGAGAGGGAGAGAGTAAACCCAAGGAAGTTGAGTAGAGTGATAAGTGTGTCTGTACAGTGAACCTTTTCATCAGGTTTGGAAATAAAATATTTTTCCACATGGTGGCAGTGTTGCACAGACAAAATTCTGGTGCACTTCCCACTACTATAATAAACAGTACCTTTGAGACCTTGCATCTTTGAGCAGTAGTGCCGGTGACCCGGCATATACTGTATTAGTGCCCAAATATACTGTGGAATAAAACTAAACCTTTTATTAATATTAGCAAAAGATTTTACCTCGAAACAAATAACCTGTATAACTCTACCTTTTGAAGGATTTGACAGTCAAGTCTATAATGGAAGCGACCAGTGTTACAATACAGAGCACCCAAACAGAAAAACATTGCAATAATTGTCACTTTGAGCTTTTTTTGTCTCTCTGTGAAAATGTCTACAAAAAACTTTCAGCGTGAGTAGAATTGTTTAGAGTGAGCTCATACAAAGTCTCCATCCTAGACACACCTGTCAGAGTCATTTCCTGAAGAACATCACTATGAGCTTAATGATAGAACAACTCCGTATTTCTGTCTCCTAATACTTCACCAGTGTGCCGGCACGGCCCAGCGACGCGGAACAATCCGCTCTTCCGCCCACCTCTCCCGTCCCTCTCTCCCGAAATATGCTGCACTGAGATGAACCTCTCATTCATATCTTGCCCCCAGTCTACTCCAGATGTCTTCCAAAATCTATTACTAATCGTGTGGAAGAAGACACTTACTTGGCTTGACTTATAAACGTTTTGTAGCCTAATAATAATAACAAATGTATACCTACATTTTCAAAGGGGTATATAGTATAAATAACTTTGTACCAAAGTTAAGCTCCAAAATATCATGTACTGTAGGACACTTTATTTTGTCCATGTGCCTTTGGTTTTTAGAGTGCAGTAGACAAGACCACGGAGGTTCAACTTCATTATGATCTTACTGTTTTAACCACATGCCCCAACAGAAATAAACAAGCAGTTTCCAACCAATGAGACACAAGGAGTGAATCATTCCCTTTCCTCCATCACTCGGCAACTGCGACAGGTGTGATTGTCGCGGCTGAGCGATGGCTCGTGTTCGGTTCGTGGCGTCCACTTCCGCAACAGTCCCCCCCCCCCGGAGGATCTAATCTGGGGCCGATTGTCATTCCTATGCTGTCTGGCGTTTCTACATCTGACTGCCTCCGTTCTCCAAGCTGCTCTTTGAGCAGACACAGACGCCGGTGTGGCGTCATTATTCAATGAATGGGGTTGTATTTGTCTTTCATGGGTGCCATTGGGTGGAGATGCTTTGTGGTTTTTGTTTGTTCTCAAAAGAAGAAAGAAAAACACACTGAAAAGATTCTGTTTATATAGGCCTACTGAAGCACAAGACTCTGTTTCAATAGGCCTACTGATGCACAAGACTCTGTTTCAATAGGCCTACTGAAGCACAAGACTCTGTTTATATCGGCCTACTGAAGCAGAAGACTCTGTTTCAATAGGCCTACTGAAGCACAAGACTCTGTTTATATCGGCCTACTGAAGCACAAGACTCTGTTTCAATAGGCCTACTGAAGCACAAGACTCTGTTTATATCGGCCTACTGAAGCACAAGACTCTGTTTCTATAGGCCTACTGAAGCACAAGACTCTGTTTCTATAGGCCTACTGAAGCACAAGACTGTTTATATCGGCCTACTGAAGCACAATACTCTGTTTATATAGGCCTACTGGAGCACACGACTCTGTTCAAATAGGCCTACTGAAGCACAAGACTCTGTTTCTATAGGCCTACTGAAGCACAAGACTCTGTTTCGATGTACCGATTCCATGGCACATGGTTTACGAATTGACAAGCAAAACAACACCGGATTCAAAACTTTGAATTTTTCAATGTAAATTATTATACAAAATTCTTGCAACCAATAGAATGTTATATATATGGGGGATACAACCTTCCCAGCTCTGCATATTTTGCTGCCAGGTCATTAGATCATCTATTTTGGTACTGTCCATATGTGGCTCGTTTTTGGTCACATGTCCAGGAATGGCTGAAGAATTGCAACATTTACCTAGAACTAACGCTGCAGATAGCAATACTGGGTGACTTGAAAGTCATAGTCAATTGATCAATAATATAATAATAGCTTTAGCAAAAATGTTTATCTCTAATTTACAATCTGTGGAAACTATGAGAATAGAAAGGTTCAGAACCTTTGTGGAGCATCACAGCACAGTTGAAAAGTATATGGCAAATAGAATCTAATATGGATGGTGTTAACTTGGTGGGTCCCCTGCGGGACGGTTGAGCTAATGTAGGCTAATGCGATTAGCATGAGGTTGTAACTAACAAGAAAATTTCCCAGGACATAGATATACCTGATATTGGCAGAAAATTTAAATTATTAATCTAACTGCACTGTCCAATTTACAGAAGCTATTACAGTGAAATAATACCATGCTATTGTTTGAGGAGAGTGCACAGTTTTGAACATGAAAAGGTATTAATAAACAAATTAGGCACATTTGGGCAGTCTTGATACAACATTTTTAATAGAAATGCAATGGTTCCTTGAATCAGTCTAAAACTTTGCACATACACTGCTGCCATCTAGTGTCCAAAAT
Organism: Hucho hucho; assembly: GCA_003317085.1. NCBI lineage: Eukaryota > Metazoa > Chordata > Actinopteri > Salmoniformes > Salmonidae > Hucho > Hucho hucho. Next base: position 38,725 of record QNTS01004080.1, on the reverse strand, counting down.
CTAAATTGCACCTGGGCTGGCATAATACATTATGGCCTTTCTCTTGCATTTCAAAGATGATGGTTCTAAGTGACCCCAAACTTTTGAATGGTAGTGTATATGTATGTATGTATGTATATAAATACATATATTTACCGCCAAAATATATGGGGGATTGGAAATGATGCAGACAATTACATTGATGGAAGCTACAATCTATCCGCAACGTTAAAGCTGATCTACCCCCTAAAGAAAATATTAATATCACCTGTGAAAAATATGCTGTGCGTGTGAGGCCTACAGCCTCAGTGTTTATACCTGCCACTGGAAGACTAAACATCTCCCACCGAAGCTCTCACTCCAGCAGATCAATGGAAATATGTCTGTCTGTGTTCTGCTGCTTATTAGTACATACTTTTTTGTGTACGGTTGTATGGTTTTATGGTTGTATGGTTGTATGTGTGTGTCAGTTTGTATCTGCATCCATATGTTTCTGTGCAAATCATTTTGTTTGTGTATCAGACACCAGTAGTGTTGGCTAACCATACCTCCACCCAGCACCTGGCAGCTTTCTGGAGAGCATGCTGAACATATGCCACTGCCGTCATCGGTGAGAACCAACCTCTGAATGTGTGTGTGTGTGCGCTAGTGTCTATGCGTATAAATGCTGCACTACACTACCTTCTCCAGCTGGATGATGCCCTCCTCCACGCAACATATGGAGGCCACGGCCCTCAGGGCGTGTGCGTAGAGGTCGCTGAAGCAGTCCTGCCGGCAGATCTTAAAAAGGGCCACCACAGCGCCCTCCTGTGGACAAACAAAAACGACAACACTATTGGCATCATCATTCACATTAGCATCGCAGCCAATGCTCAGTGCTTAACAAGCTAGCCTGAGCTTATGTCAAATTGATAGTCCCTCAAGCCAAACAGACTGTGCTAGCTCAAACCTTCCAATAGCCAAAAGTGCCCAATAGACTTTCCAACAATGGACTATCAAACCAGGCCGAATAGTCAAGCCAACAGTGCTCAGTAGGCTTACCAACCTGACAGGCTAGCCAATGACTCACGTTAACCCTAAGGTCAATGTCCGTGCCCCCATATTAAAAACATCCCCATAAAAATCTGTCAGTTTAAGCTAGATATATCTGTTTTTTTGCATTGGATGCGTCTCAATCCAACGCATCTGCCTATGAAACACTTCCGCATCTGCAGTGAAAGGTGACAGAGCTAGAGTGGTGTTTGTCAGAACATGAGACATCCAGAAAATCACTCTTCTCACAAAAACGTCTGTAGCGTCCAAATGGTTTGGCCTACAAACTATTATGACCATTACCACGAGCCCGTCCTCCCCAATTAAGGTGCCACCAACCTCCTGTATATCTCTCAGATACAGGACTGACACTTCAGAACAAACCTCCTTTTTTGGGGGGACTATCTGTTGTTCCATGTAGTGAATCTTTTTTTTCAATGCGTTTGTTTGGTATAATAGCAGTAAGGCCCCAACATTTTTTTCAAATGATTTTTTTATGTATTTTTTTTATACTTCAAGGGCTCTAAAAATTCCAAATCAAACAGAAAGAATATCCTTCGTATGACCTTCTTAAAACAATTCCATACAGTTTAAAAGTACCCCATCCCTACACCGGCTTAGACTCTTATGGGTTAAAGGCCCAGTACAGTCAAAAACTAGATATTTCTGTGTTTTATATATATATTTCCTCACTATGAGGTTGGAATAATATTGTGAAATTGTAAAAAATTATGATAATGCCCCAGTGGAAGATCTGTTTGAAAAAGACTGTCTGAAATTTCAGCCTATTTTGGTAGGGTTGAGTTTTAGCCTTCCTGGTGACATCACCAGGTGGTAAATTAGTTAATAGACCAATAAGAAAGAGCATCTCTGCCAATAAAATTTAGTTTTCCGTTTTCCCCTCCTCACTCAGGCCACTCCCAGACAGTCCTAGCAAATTCTTGCTTGAGAAATGTATCTTTGCTAAGAAACAATTTTTGTTTATTTTTGACCATTTTATTTGAAAACAATCACTGCAAGGTACTTAATTGTTACCCAGAAATTATTTGATATTAAGATATTAAAGCTACAATATGTAACCTTTGGGAGACCCGACCAAATTGACGTGGAAATGTGAGTTATAGATCTGTCATTCTCATTGAAACCAAGTCTAATAAGCGGTAGATCTGTTCTGTGTCCGCTTAAGTTTAGATTTTGCATCTTTTACTTTCAGTTTTGTACACCAACTTCAAAGAGCTGAAAAGACAATATTTTTGTTCATGGAAAATATATTCCATAGCGGTTTAGATGGTACAATGATTCTCTACACAAATTACTGCTTGTTTTTCACATAAACTGACATTAGGCTAACTATTAGAATTTTAGCAATCAGGAAAATGTGCAATTTCTGCGTAGAGCACCGTCTGATTAATAAACTTGTTAATCATTATTCTCTTGTGAAGTTCTGATCACAAGGGTTTGATATGCTACCTATCATGGTTGTTTATCTCTTTTGAAAAGCAGATTAGGGTAAAGGGTAATTCCACCACACATACAGCAAAAAAAGTCATTCTGTTACCAAACTTTTCATCTGCACTGTTCTTCAAGTAAATGTGTTTTTGTAAAATGTCTTGAGGAAATTGTTAAAAGTAGTCATTGTGCATAGAGTTGTATGGTTTGTTTAACTTTACAATCATAGATTTTTGTCTGGCATACATTTTAAAGTGAGAAATCTGAGCCTCAGCATCAATATGTTAACGTGGAATTGCCCCGAACAAACATAAGCAGTCCGTGGCATCCACAAGCAGTAATTTCCTCTCGCAAAACCACTTGCTAACAGAATTCTATTCACCATGGAGATTGCTGACAGAATTCTATTCACCATGGAGATTGATAGAATGACCTGCAAGAAAAGGTCCTGTAACTACCGCCATTATTCTAATAAGACCCATTATAGGAGGTGCTGGTACGTCTCATGCACAGATAGGGCCTCAGCCAAGCCTGGAGTGGCTAATCGTCCTGCCCTCTACACCCTAACCGCTCTTCCCTGATCTGCCCACGCAATACAGTCCCTAGAAGACCAAAAGCACCATCCATTTTAGCCAATCCCTGAGCAGTATTCTTCATTACATTTTCCAACCATTCTAAAGAGCGTCACAGCCCCAAAACAAGTTATTATTTTCAATCTCATGGAGTCCTGTAATGCTTTCATTATTTTTCTGTGACGCAGGTGTTGTTAACTCTCTCAGGTTAGCTATTTTTATTTTATTTAATTTAACTTTTATTTGACCAGGAAGTCCCTTGAAATAAATAATATATGTTTTGAGGAGACTGGTAACTGGTACTGTTACAGTAAAATAGTGATGACAAAGGTAGGAAGGAGGTTTACCTATGCTTTAAATCAAATCAAATGTTATTCATCACACGCTTCGTGAACAACAGGTGTGGACTAACATTGAAATGTTTACATACGGGCCCTTCCGAATAATGCAGACAGAAAGAAAATAGAAAAATAATACAAAAGTAAAACATGTTATGTTAAAAGTAATAATAGATACACAATAAGTAACAATAACTTGGCTTTATACAAGGAGTACCAATACTGACTCAATGATAACTTGTCTATATACAAGGAGTACCAGTACTGAGTGAATGTGCAGGGGTACGAGGTAATAACTTGTCTATATACAAGCAGTTTCAGTACTGAGTCAATGTGCAGGGCTACAAGGTAATAACTTGGCTATATAAACGGTGTACCAGTACTGAGTCTATGTGCAGGGGTACAAGGTAATAACTTGGCTATATACAAGGGGTACCAGTACCAAGTCAATGTGTAGGGGTACAAGGTAATAATTTGGCTACATACACGAGGTACCAGTACTGAGTCAATGTGCAGGGGTACAAGGTAATAACTTGGCTATATACAAGGGGTACCAGTATCGAGTCAATGTGCAGGGGTACAAGGTAATAACTTGGCTATATACAAGGGGTACCAGTACTGAGTGAATGTGCAGGGGTACGAGGTAATAACTTGTCTATATACAAGCAGTACCAGTATCGAGTCAATGTGCAGGGGTACAAGGTAATAACTTGGCTATATACAAGGGGTACCAGTACTGAGTTGATGTGCATGGGTACAAGGTAATAACTTGGCATACTATATACAAGGGGTACCAGTACTGGGTTGATGTGCAGGGGTACAAGGTAATAACTCGGCTATATACACGGGGTACCAGTACTGAGTCGATGTGCAGGGGTACAAGGTAATAACATGGCTATATACAAGCAGTACCAGTACTGAGTCAATGTGCAGGGGTACGAGGTAATAATGTGGCTATATTCAAGGAGTACCATTACTGAGTCGATGTGCAGGGGTACAAGGTAATAACTTGGCTATATACAAGGGGTACCAGTACTGAGTCGAAGTGCAGGGGTACAAGGTAATAACTTGGGTATATACAAGGGGTACCAGTACTGAGTTGATGTGCAGGGGTACAAGGTAATAACTTGTACCCCTGCACATCGACTC
>QNTS01004080.1:8952-22211 GCA_003317085.1 Hucho hucho | reverse complement strand
AAAGGCGCGGACTCCGGCCGCGGAACTTGCACAAGCTGGGGAGGGTTCGGGTGGGCAGCTCCGATGCGGGACATATCGGGCTGATGACTCGCACCTCAGAGCGCGTGCGGGGAACCAGCACAGGAGTCACCGGACTGAGAGGGCGCACTGCAGGTCTGGTGCGAGGAGCCGGCACAGGTCTCACCGGACTGATGACTCGCACCTCAGGGCGTGTGCGGGGAGCCGGCACAGGATTCACCGGACTGAAGAGGCGCACTGGACGCCTGGTGCGTGGAGCAGGCGTAGGTCTCACCGGACTGAGAGGGCGCACTGCAGGTCTGGTGCGAGGAGCCGGCGTAGGTCTCACCGGAACAATAACACGCACCTCAGGGCGTGTGGGGGGGCCGGCACAGGAGTCACCGGACTGAGGAGGCGCACTGGGCTCCGGGTGCGTGGAGCCGGCGTAGGTCTCACCGGACTGATTTCACGCACCTCAGGGCGAGTGCGGGGAGTTGGCACTGGACGTACCGGGCTGGGGAAGCACACTTGACGTACCTTTCTTCTATATCCCTCCCAAAACTCCTTTATACTCCTCCCTTCAGGCTCTGGCTCTCGCCCATCCGCCCCATGTGCCCCCCCCAAAAAAAAATCTTGCACTCTTATCCCTCAGGGACTCTCGCCAAGACAGGGTCTCCCAACCCCCCTTCATCTCCTCCCAGGTCCAGATCACCTTCTCCTCTTGGCCACGCTGCTTGGTCCTGGTGTGGTGGGTTATTCTGTCATGATCTCCTTCAAAAGAACTGGACCAAGGCGCAGCGTGAGTGGAGTTCCACATAATTTTAATAAACTGGAACCAACTACAAAAGGATGACTCGGACATCAATGTAGCGCACATGCACTAACAAAAGACAATAACCCACAAACACAGGTGGGGAGAGAACAAACTAAATAGGATTCCCAATTAGAGGCAACGACTAACAGCTGCCTCTAATTGGGAACCAACTCAAAACCAACATAAAAAACACCAAACACCCCTGGTCACGTCCTGGCCCAAAACCCCATAGAGAACCCAGAGGGCTCTCTATGGCCAGGACGTGACAAATTGCAGTAGGGACCACGGTAATGATGCTCTGTTCTCTAGCCATGATTTTTATTGACCCTTAGGAACACGTATCGAGTTTTAGCTTTTAACACAGACCTAGGTAAACATCATTGTGCCATTGAGAAGGCACAATTCCAATCAAGAGTATTTTCAACATCAGCCAGTATTGAGTGTCTGTTAACTAAAGAAAATCATCCATTGGTTTTATGAGGTCACAGTGGTGTGGTATCTGATTTCCCCAGACTATTGTTTTAGGAGGACTGAAATGAAAATCATCCAAAGAGACATAACTGAATATATCCCCTTTGGAATATGTCTATTAGAATATGTACTGTTTGATGTAGTTAATGGTTAAAACAACTATACACAACTATAGGCATTATCCCTTTCTCTCTTTGTCTCTCGCTCCCGTTCTCTCTCTCTTTCTCTCTCCCATTCTCTCTCTCTTTCTATCTCCCTCTCTCTCTTTCTCTCTCCTGTTCTCTCTCTTTCTCACTCCCTTTCTCTCTCTCTCACACACACACACACACACACACACACAAACACACGTCAACTAAATAAAATCAAAAGTCTATTCCCGCACTTTGAGAATCGAAATCTCCACCACCCTGCCACTCTTCTCCTCATTGCATAGGATGGATGACGTGGGGATGCGTTATGGTAAGTAAGCTGTAAGCAGAGATTTCAGATGTCATCCATAATAATGAGGATCATCAGTTCAAATACCTATCTGACAAACCCACTCAATTTGGAGAGGAGAGATGCTCTCAATTGCTTCCTAATGAACAGGGGTGGTACCTTCAAGGTCAAAGGTCACATTCTCAATAAGTATCATGTGATTGATTTCCTCCGTTGGGAGAGACATGAGGAAAATAGGAGCAGCTCTTGAGGAAAATGAAGCAGCTCTCACTCTCTAAACTCAAAAGCTGGGCCTTTTTTTCTCATGTGAACTTTTCATTTCTGCTGCACCTTGTCTAACGGCATACAAAAGTTAAAAAATAAAATGTTTCCTTTGATGGTCCAGATAGAGCTGTGGATGCCTATAGTGACCTAGCTAATTAGACCCGTAGAGCTGTGTGTATTTCTGTGTCCACCTGCTAATGGTTTGATGGTGCACCCTTCTTCATGATAATGGTTTGATGGTGCACCCTTCTTCATGATGCAGACACGACACAGCCATGTCTGCTGAAAACTGCAACCCAGCAGGTCACCCCAGCAATCAGGTGAGCAGCACCCCACCTGGACCCCCCTCTCGACGGTGGGCACTAATTAGTCATGTGTCACAGGTGACGGGAGATTGGAAGGGTCAGGGGATTTAATTGCCCACCATTTGTTTCAAAAGCCTTGCAGATACCCTAGCAGCATTTCACCAGGTGAACATGACTCATTTCTGTATTAAAACAAAAAATAAAACAGGAAAAACTCCACGTTTGGATGTGTAGTGCAATACTCATGCCATGTTTATATCTAATGCTGGCAATGATCATCCTAAAGTTTGCTGAAAGAAATTACTATATATAATTCCTGCTACAATTTGTGATTATCTTCATGTGATCTGAAGTTATTCTAAGGTTCAGTCAGGAAATGTGATCAATGAACAGTGTATTTGCTTAAAAACCCACTATGGCACAAAGACACAGTATAAGTCCAGATCATTTCAGAATAAAGTTTCCAGAATGACACAAATTTACACACATAAAACCTCCAGTAAAACGCTGAAGTAAATCATCGTTATAATAGGTTTGTTTCCAAACAGGGATGAAATAGTCCATTCAAGTTTGCGGGAGATGATAAATATTTACATTTGGGGCCAAGGACGGGATCGGCCGTGCCAGCAGCTGTGTTATAGACTGTGGGCTGTGAAGATGAGGTGTCGCTCTCCTCCGGAGGCTGGAGGAACCAGGAAAAGTCATCTGGGGGGACCAGGGAGAGTCATTTACACAGTGGTTGGAGAGTAAACACACTCGAAGACACAGTGACAGAAATACAGTGCTGGAGAGATGGGGCCCCTGTGTCAGCCAGCTTCTGGAGCCTGGAAAACTATGGGCTGAGATACATGAAAAGGGGCAGGATTCATGAAGGGTCATCCTCCCTATGATTCTATATAAAAATCACTAAACCCTATTCGCACAGGATTACTATATTACTATTGAAACGTTGGTTATGTTATTATTACCACAGCATGTCTGTTTTTACAGAGGACTATTCAGACTGGATTAGATTTACCAAACTGCCCCCATGTAATTATTTTTTTCTCTCTTTCAAAATTGACCGTTATGATGGAAGCCTGAGGCTGTTCTAGGCATCAAGATATTTCAACTTGTCTAGGGATAGCCTAATATTGGCTTTCAGTTCGGGGAGAAAAGTCAAAATGATACAAATAAGAATCATGAACTGTATGCAGACATTTAATTAACTGACATATTTGTCAATTGATCAATTCATTGGCACAGTAACATGTGCTTCATCTTTTTAAAGAGAAATAGGCACTATAAAAGTTGCCATATGACAAGACAGGTCATCTGTAAGTCCACAGCACTTTGTTTAAAGCATTAAATTTTTCCCAAGTTCTTCCCAAACACAGCAGCACCTGTTATGTAATATCCCTCAAAACATAAGGATGACGATTCCCACGGGATAAGTATTACCAGAGGACCTTGGAGTTTTCTGGAATATTATAGGTTTTTGGGGCTAGAATAATAACCTTCCCGTCAAGTAAAGATTACCGAAATGGCAGATTCAGACGAGACAAAAATTACGGTGTTTTTTGCTCGTGCAAGGAAACAAGGACTGCACCACATCCATAAATTTAGACCTGTGCAAATCTGCCATTTTACATGGCGAGATAGTAACAATTCTCTGAATTGTGGAATTGAATAATTTAGCAGGATTATTTTTCTTCACAATTTGCTACTTGATTATTGCAGCTCAATGGGTATAACTTTTGTTGATAATTTCGATACCTTTTGGAAACAAAACACATTTTATAAGGAGGATGGGATCCACCCGAATAATTTGGCATCACGGATCCGTTCACAGCATTATAAGCCTGCGTTGAGACAATGACTTTATCAATGACCCAAGCCCAACTCAGTTAATCCCTACCACTGTGTCGCTGATTTGTCATAGTGCTTCAGCAAATGTACATTTTCCCAGAGCCGTTGGTAGACACAATGTAAGTAACCTAATTTATGTCCCTCTTATTGCCCTGAATGCCTCTGTGCGCTAGTAGGAGGTGGTGTGCGCTAGTAGAAATTCTACTGTGTGCAGCTCACCCTGCACTAACATAAATAACATGAGCATGTCTACTTCTGTTAAGCTTCCCAGTAAAGCAATGAAAACAACCAAGCATCCCAGAAAAGTGCTAAAAATAGCCCACGTTAACATGTGTAGCTTAAGAAACAAGGTTCATGAAATCAATAACTTGCTAGTAACAGATAACATTCATATTCTGACTATCATATTCTGAAACTCACTTAGATAATACCTTTGATGATACAGTGGTAGCAACACATGGTTACAACATCTACAGAAAAGACAGCCATGCCAATGGTGGAGGTGTTGCTGTTTATATTCAGAATCACATTCCTGTAAAGCTTTGAGAGGATCTCATGTTAAATACTGTTAAAGTAATATGGCTACAGGTTCATCTGCCTCACCTAAAGCCCGTTCTTGTGAGAAACTGCTATAGACCACCAAGTGCTAACAGTCAGTATCAGGGCTGGCAGGTAGCCTAGTGGTTAGAGCATTGGGCCAGTAACTGAAAGGTTGCTGAATCAAATCCCAGAGCTGACAAGGTAAAAATCATTCTGCCCCTGAACAAGGCTGTTAACCCACTGTTCCCCAGTAGGCCATCATTGCAAATAAGAATTTGTTTGTAACTGGCTTGCCTAGTTAAATAAAAAATATGTGTGAAATGCTTGATAATGTATTTGATATCAACAGAGAGGTAGGGTAGTAACAAACAGCACAGGAATGAAATCATCAACATGTATTGATCACATTATTTCCAAATGCTGCAGAAATTTGCTTTAAAGTAGTATCCAAATCCATCAGATGTAGTGATCACAATATAGTATTTTTTACCTTTATTTTACTAGGCAAGTCAGTTAAGAACAAATTCTTATTTTCAATGACAGCCTAGGAACAGTGGGTTAACTGCCTGTTCAGGGGCAGAATGACAGATGTGTACCTTGTCAGCTCAGGGAATTGAACTGGCAACCTTTTGGTTACTAGTTCAACAATCTAACCACTAGGCTACCTGCCACCCCCAAGTACCACAAACAATAATAATATGCATGTCAGTCTCTCCTGGCTCAAAGTGGAGGAGAGATTGACTTCATCACTACTTGTATTTGTGAGAGGTATTGACATGTTGACAGCACCAAGCTGTCTGTTTAAATGATTAGCACACAGCTCAGACACCCGTGCATACCCCACAAGAGATGCCACCAGAGGTCTCTTCACAGTCCCCAACAACAGACTATGGGAGGCGCACAGTACTATATAGAGCCATTACTACATGGAACTCTATTCCACATCAGGTAACTGATGCAAGCAGTAGAATCAGATAAAAAAAAACAGATAAAGGCACAGACACATAAACATAGCTGGGGCCAAAAGAACAGTCAGTAAAAAACAGCTGAACTTCCCATAACTACTCCCCACTTTTGGAACCAATGCGCTAGCTCACCCGACCTGTGTTGATTGACACTTTGCTGGTCCAATCAGAGGGATGAGTGTGCGTTTCACCAGCCAATTTGTTTCAAGTAATTTTTTTTGCAAGCCCATGCTGCGGCTACTGTCTCTGGCTGTGTGGAGAGTAATCTACAGAGACAGTGTGCTACAAAATGAGTGTCAAAACCTGGCCAGATAATTTCAGGTTAAAAGTCTCAAGTAAAAGTCAAATCCTGAGTATTGAGGCTCAAAGTCTCAAGTCGTTAAATTTGTGACTTGAGTCCAAGTCATGTGACTCGTCCACACTTCTGCTAATAGGAACCTCTACTGTAGCGTGTGTGTCAATGTCTGGTTTGCATGAATGTCACCATGTAACGTCTGGCACCACATATATACTGAACAAAATTATGAACTCAACATGTAAAGTGTTGGTCCCATGTTTCATGAGCTGAAATCAAAGATCCCTGAAATGTTCCATACGCACAAAAAGCATATTTCTCTCAAATTTTGTCCACAAATTTGTTTACATCCATGTTAGTGAGTATTTATTTTTTGCCAAGATAATCCATCCACCTGACAGGTGTGGCATAACAAGAAGCTGATTAAACAGCATGATCATTACACAAGTGCACCTTGTGCTGGGGACAATAAAAGGCCATTCTAAAATGTGCAGTTGTGTTATACAACAATGCCACAGATGTCTCAAGTTTTAAAGGGAGCGTGCAATATGCATGATGACTGAAGGACTGTCCACCACAGCTGTTGCCAGAGATTAGAATGAAATGTATTTATTTCAATTGACTGATTTCCTTACATGAACTGTAACACAGTAAAATCTTTTCATTGAGTCGGAGGGAAAATGTGGGCTCAATGAGCTGAGATTTTGAAGGTCCTTGTGGTTTTGGAGCTGCAGAGGAAAAGGATGTATTCCTATTGGGTTCAGAACATTAAATACACATAAAAAAAATTACACCACGTTGGAAAACAGCTTTGGCCACAATAGCAGCGGTTAAGCTGGGAGGCTCCAATAATAACAAAATGTCTGCCTGTCCTTTTCCCAAAGTTTCCTGTTTATATACAGTAAAGAGACGCCTATCCCAATAGAGAGAGATAGAGATATGCCTGCAACATGCATTTCTTTATGATAGATGGCTACTGCGTCTGCTATACTGATCTAGACTCAGAGAAGGAGGTTAGTTTGCTCATTTTCAATCAGAATATTTTGTATAAAGATAAGCGTTATATTGTTAGATTATAGGAGTAACTCTGGTAGACCCGAAACATTCGTCCTCACCTCAAATTCAACTGTTGGAGTCAGTTGGAGCGCTGGTGCGCACTGCCTTCATATCATAGGCTTGCTGAAGTTAAAGCTTAATAAAGCTTACATTTCGATCTGACCCTAATAAGATGGGATTGAGAGGACATTGTTTATATGGAATATAGGAGCAGGCTATTATATTGCAGCAAACACAGCATTTCAGTTGGAACTAAACGGAACTAAATATGGTTTAAACCTTGACAAATGTTCTGAACAGGCTATATTGCAGCAATAGACCAAAAAAAGGCAAGTGCCTACCCTACCTAACAAATGACAGAAATGACACTCATTTAGAACATATCACCTTTTTGATTATAGACACCCCCACGCACCCCGTTGTTTTAGGTCTCCCCTGGTTGAGTTGGCATAACCTTGTTATTTTCTGGTCCGAGAGGAGACTGCTGGGTTGGTCGCAGGAGTGTCAGGGGAGGTGTCTCGCGATGTCTGTTGTGGAAAGTCCAGACCACCGAGGCTCCACGCCTGCCTCCTCATCGCCCCTGGGACTGTGCCATTGACCTGCTGTCTGACGCAGCTCTCCCGAGAGGACACGTCAATCCCCTCTCCTGTGCGGAGACCGAGGCCATGGAGACCTACGTACAGGAGAGCCTCCAGCAGGGTTTTATCCACCCCTATACATCACCAGCCTCCTCAAGCTTCTTTTTTGTTAAGAAGAAAGATGGGGGACTGCGCCCCTACACTGATTATCGAAAACTGAATAAAGCCACAGCTAAGTTCAGCTATCCTTTACCCCTCATCCCAACCATCATCGAACAAATGCACGGGGCGCAGTACTTCACGAAACTGGACTAGAGGAGCGCCTACAATCTTGTGCGTATTCGTATAGGCTACGAATGGAAAACAGCATTTTCCATGACCACAGGCCACTACGAGTATCTCGTATTGGCCTTTGGTCTGTCTAATGCTCCTTCAGTCTTCCAGGCCTTTATTAACGAAGTGTTTCGGGACATGCTCAGACGGGGCGCAGTGGTTTATATAGACAACATTTTGGTCTATTCAGCTGACCGTGCCCAGCGTGTCTCGTTAGTCAGGTCGGTGCTGTGAAGACTGTTGGAGCATGATCTATATGTTAAACAAGATAAATGTTTTTTGGGCTACTTCATATACACGGAGGGAGTGGAGATGGAGGGGCAACGCGTCAGCGCAGTCAGGACATGGCCCACCTCCAACTCCGTGAAAGCAGCCCAGCGATTCCTGGGATTCCTGGAGTTCGCCAACTATTTCCGGAGGTTCATCCGGGGCTTCAGCACGGTGGTCGAGCCTCTTACCTCACTACTGAGAGGAGGTCCCCAGCGGCTTCATTGGACAGCGGAGGCGGAGTGGGCGTTCAAGACACTGGCAGCTAAGCATCGATCATCAAGATTAAGACCCTCCATATTTATTTGAAGGAGCATCAACCTCATCACTGTGCACTTCCACCACCCTGTGAAGTTCATCATTTATTTCATCTGTAGCCTAATAAACTGCATGCTTTCCCATGATGTCATGACATCTTCTATCTGACATGTAGGCTACTTTACTGCATAAAAAGGTTGGATGGAAACCTGGCTAATGTCAAGACATTTTGAGGATGCTGGAATTTTGGATGAATGTGCGCATGGCTACAGGAGACTTTTGAAGTAGCCTAATCAGATTAAAACATTGTGACTGGTTGTGTTTATGCCACATATAAAAAGTAATACATTTAATAGTTAAATGGTAAATATTTAGGCTAAATTGAAGCGTTCTAGGTGTGGGAGGAATATCCGCTCCGATTGGAGAGGAATCAGAGCTAAACTTTCCTGAATAACTGAGCCTGCTGGGACAGAGCATATGTGGACAAATTATTATAGGACGACTTGGAAGAATGATGATCTGAAACAGACAGCGCATTCGGTATCAGAAGTAAGAATACAGCCAGACTTGCCTTCTACTGTGCCTTTCTAGACCTTATAAACTATCGAATAGACCGACAACAGATCCAAATCGAATGAAACATTCAAATCACAGGGCTTTTACGCTGTTATTCAAATGACATTTTCACTGCAGCCTAGAGTAGAATGTTGTACTCACTTGAAAACAATAACGCAATTATTCATTGCATTGTGGTGTTGTAGGCTACTATAGTCTAGGTAGGATAATTGTATTGTCCCTAAACGAGATCAATAGGGGATATTTTTGAGCTGTGTGTTAAATGTCTTCACTGTTCTTTCACGACCAATGATGCACCTGGCCTGTCCTCTGCATATCAGCTATTCCTATTTGTTCTTGTCGATTCATATTGAAAATGTATGCAGCTTTGAATGCTTTTATATGTTATCATTGCTAGTTAGCCTATTGCAGATCTGGACAAACGGTCCACCTGCCATTATTTTCACTATGAATGGTGGATATAGGCCAGGATAGACCGTTAGACTGGTAGACTATACTGACCTGGATTGGATACCTGTGGTATAGTAAAAGTTAGCACATGGAAAACCATAGGGCATAAGGGATGTACCAAAACACCTTGATATAGGGGAGGAGCTGTCACGACTTCAGCCGAAGTTGGTGCCTCTCCTTGTTCGGGCGGCTTTCGGCGGTCGACGTCACCTGCTCTCTAGCCATCGCCGATCCACTATTCATTTTTCCATTTGTTTTGTCTTTGTTTTTCACACCTGGTTTCTATTCCCCAATTACATGTTCATTATTTAACCCTCTGTTTCCCCCGTGTTTGTGTGCGTGATTGTTTCATGTCTCAGGCTGTTACTGACGGCTGGTTTTGTTGTTGCCGGGTATTGTAATTTTACGCCAGTTTATTAGTGACAGGTATTTTTTCCCGCACCTGAGATATTGTTTTGTACTGGTGCTTCGTCATTAAAATTACCTTGTCCACGCATCTCTGCTTTCCTGCGCCTGACTCCTTTTTTCACCAGTTACCCTCAGCCTGACAGGAGCATGCAAGCTGATGAGGAAATGTGGCTACAATGGTTCGAAATTATATAGTAAAACCTACTAAAGAATGAATGTCAACCTGAAAAAAAAACGCACTACCCTCCACGTTGCCCAATAAAAAAAACACACAACACTCTCCAAAGAAAAAAAATACGTTTGACAATCCTCCGCTATTTTGGACCACGGCTCCCCCCAATAAATTGCGATCTGGCTCTTAGATGGTAGGGTAAGTTTTTATATTTTGTGTCACAAAATATAATGTATTTATACACCAGTCCAGTTTCAGTGTTGCATTACCACCACAATGCAAACCTCCATAAAACCTTATTGAAGACGAATGTGTTGGAGGGTAAACATCTGAACAACTGACTGCCAATCTGTTTTATTGTTTTATATCACTTATACTGTATAAATAAGATGAAGCATATGTACAAAGTTTTACTCCTTTTAAATTCAATTTTGGGGGATTTAGAAAGTTTTACATGGAGTGTGTTTTTAAAGCCTTTAAGTGCACAAAGTGACGACTCAGAAATCTTGACCAATCCAGACTTCTAAGTGAGGCTGTTTTCTCCACTAGGAGCTTCAAAAGGAATCCTGAAGTAAGTCAAGTACTTTTGAATGTGACTTATATACGGGCTTTCTTGATGTCTATAGTATTCTCTCTGGTATGCAATCTGGTTTCCGCTCAGGTTATGGATGTGTCAATGCAACCTTAAAGGTCCTAAATGATGTAACCATTCCTCTTGATTCTAAGCAATGTTGTGCTGCTATTTCTATTGACTTGGCCAAAGCTTTTGATATGGTTGGCCATTCCATTCTTGTGGGCCAGCTAAGAAGTATTGGTGTCTCTGAGCGGTCTTTGGTCTGGTTTGCTAACCACATCTCTCAAAGAGTGCAGTGTATAAAGTCAGAACATCTGCTATCTCAGCCACTGCCTGTCACCAAGGGAGTACCCCAAGGCTCGATCCTAGGCTCCACGCTCTTCTCAATTTACATCAACAACATAGCTTAGGCAGTAGGAAGCTCTCTCATCCATTTATATGCAGATGATACAGTCTTATACTCAGCTGGCCCCTCCCCCCCCCTCCCTGGATTTTGTGTTAAAGGCTCTACAACAAAGCTTTCTTAGTGTCCAACAAGCTTTCTCTGCCCTTAACCTTGTTCTGAACACCTCTAAAACAAAGGTCATAGGGTTCGGTATTAAGAATGCCCCTCTCCCCACCGGTGTGATTACTACCTCTGAGGGTTTAGAGCTGGAGGTAGTCCCCTCATACAAGTACTTGGGAGTATGGCTAGACGGTACACTGTCCTTCTCTCAGCACATATCCAAGCTGCAGGCTAAGGTTAAATCTAGACTTGATTTCCTCTATCGTAATCACTCCTCTCTCACCCGCTGCCAAACGAACCCTGATTCAGATGGCCATCCTACCCATGCTAGATTACAGAGATGTAATTTATAGATCGGCAGGTAAGGGTGCTCTCAAGCGGCTGGATGTTCTTTACCATTCGGCCATCAGATTTGCCACCAATGCTCCTTATAGGACACATCACTGCACTCTTTACTCCTCTGTAAACTAGTCATCTCTGTATACCCGACGCAAGACCCACTGTTTGATGCTTATTTATAAAACCCTCTTAGGCCTCACTCCCCCCTAAAACCCTCTTAGGCCAAGACCCCCTAGATACCTATTGCAGCCCTCATCATCCACATATAACACCCGTTCTGCCAGTCACATTCTGTTAAAGGTCCCCAATGCACACACATCTCTGGGTCGCTCCTCTTTTCAGTTCGCTACAGCTAGCGATTGGAACAAGCTGCAAAAAACACTCAAACTGGACAGTTTTATCTCCATCTCGTCATTCAAAGACTCAATCATGGACACTCTTACTGACACTTGTGGCTGCTTCACGTGATGTATTATTGTCTCTACCTTCTTGCCCTTTGTACTGTTGTCCATGCCCAATAATGTTTGTACCATGTTTTGTGCTGCTACCATGTTGTGCTTCTACCGTGTTGTTGTCATGTTGTGTTTCTACCATGCTGTGTTGTCAAGTGTTGCTGCCATGCTTTGTTGTTGTCTTAGCTATCTTTTTATGTAGTGTTGTGCTGTCTCTCTTGTCGTGATGTGTGTTTTGTCCTACATTTGTATTTTTAATCCCAACCCCCGTCCCCGCAAGAGGCCTTTTGTCTTTTGGTAGGCCGTCATTGTAAATAAGAATTTGTTCTTAACTGACTTGCCTAGTTAAATAAAGGTTAAATAAAATAAAATCTGTAAAGCGCGCACACACACACAAATACACCCACACATCAGGCTGGAACCTGAGGAGGAGGGTGACCAACCAAATCGTTTGAATGCAGGAATAACATCCTCTGTTAATTTATAGGTTGAAGATGGCACCACTGTCCACCCAAGCACCTTTTGTTATTGTTTTTGTTTTGTGGACGAAACGGAGGTGTGTCGAGCAGCTTGGTAATTATATTTTTTTGCAGTACACATTCTTCTGTTCTATCGCGCGTGCAATATTGCCAAGGGGAAAAAGTCCAGCTCTAATGTCTAGATGCAGATGTTTGTGATATCCGCTTCTGTGCATGTTCTTTTTTCAAGATGTGCCATGTGTATGTTCATTTTCATGATGTGCCATGTGCATGTTCTTTTTTCATGATGTGCATGTTCATTTTTCATGATGTGCCATGTGCATGTTCTTTTTTCATGTGCCATGTGCATGTTCTTTTTTCATGTGCCATGTGTATGTTCATTTTTCAAGATGTGCCATGTGCATGTTCTTTTTCATGATGTGCCATGTGCATGTTCCTTTTTCATGATGTGCCATGTGCATGTTATTTTTTCATGATGTGCCATGTGCATCTTCTTTTTCATGATGTGCCATGTGCATGTTATTTTTTCTTGATTTGCCATGTGTATGTTCTTTTTTCATGATTTGCCATGTGCATGTTCTATTTTTTCATGATGTGCCATGTGCTTGTTATTTTTTCATGATGTGCCATGTGCTTGTTCTTTTTTCATGTGCCATGTGCATGTTCTTTTTTCATGTGCCATGTGCATGTTCTTTTTTCATGATGTGCCATGTGCATGTTCTTTTTTCATGATGTGCATGTTCATTTTTCATGATGTGCCATGTGCATGTTATTTTTTCATGATGTGCCATGTGTATGTTCTTTTTTCATGATGTGCCATGTGCATGTTCGTTTTTCATGTGCCATGTGCATGTTCTTTTTTCATGTGCCATGTG
>QNTS01004079.1:87899-98855 GCA_003317085.1 Hucho hucho | reverse complement strand
GGGGTATTGGCCCAATTCTGCTCTACATGCGTTATTTGGAGTTTTTCTTTGCACTTGCAATACAGTTTTGCAAAACTCTGCATGCAGTATTTCAATTGGATGTTTGTCCCATTTGGTAAATTCATTGTTAGAGATTGGGCCTCATACTTCGCTGCCATATAGAGCAATTGGTTCTATAACTGATTGGAAAATTTTGAGCCAGATTCTAATTGGAATTTTAATGTTCCTTTTAATGGCATAGAATGCTCTCACAGCCATGTGAAAGCTACCTGTGTTGCTGATATTTAGTCCTAGATATGTGTAGTTTTTGGTGTGTTCTAATAGAACTGTGTCCAAATAGAATTTATATTTGTCATCCTGATTTCCGGACCTTTTTTGGAATATCATTATATTTGTTTTTTTTAGGTTAACGGTCAGAGCCCAGGTCTGACAGAACCTGTGAAGATGATCTAGGTGCTGCTGTAACCCCTCTTTAGTGGGAGACAGCAGCACCAGGTCATCTGCGTACAGCAGACACTTGATTTCAGTGTAGGGTGATTCCAGGTGCTGCCGAATCTTCCAATGTTTTTGCCAATTCTCTCTCTATATTTTTATTTTTACTAAGCTGCTGGAGTTTGTGTTGATTTCATCTCCACATATTGTCTCTCAGCGTGTGTGTGTGTGTCTTGAGAAGTGTTTAGAGAGAGAGAGAAATCGCAGCTTATTGACTCCCTGTTCAGGAAGTTCCTATACACTAGTTCCCCTTGTCACTGACTCTATAGGCCTCTCTTCCTCTGGCAGCCATGATAGGATGAATTAACCTGGAATTAATTTCAATTAGTAGGTGTGCCTTGTTAAAAGTTAATTTGTGGAATTTTGTTCCTTCTTAATGTTTTTGAGCCAATCAGTTGTGTTGTGACAAGGTAGGGGTGGTATACATAAGATCTATTTGGTAAAAGACCAAGTCCATATTATGGCAAGAACAGCTCAAATAAGCAAAGCATTATTATGGATGGCTCTTAGAGCTGCATCAAAAATCCAATAAAATCCCCCAAATTAAATGATGGGCAGCAATTCTCCTGTAGGCGTGATGGCTCGAAAATGTATGTTAATGCGATTTGTAAAAACCTGTTAATTATTTTGGGGGAATGGAGCCATTCCCTGCATTAATCTCTAACCCAAAGCGTCTACATCCCTCCCTCCCTCCCTCTTACCATCCCTCTCTCCCTCCCTCCCTCCCTCTCTCTCTCCCTCCCTCCCTTTATCCCTCCCTCCCTCCCTTAATCCATACATCCCTCTCTCCATCCTTTTCTCCATCCTTCTCTCCATCCCTCACTCAATCCCACTCTCCATCCCTCTCTCCATCTCTCCCTGCATCCCCCTCTCTATCCCTCTCTCCATTCCTCCCTCCATCCCTCTCTCCATCCTTCTCTCCATCCCTCTACCGCTCTATTCTTCTATTCCTCTCATTGAGTACAGTAGTCTAACATTTGGAAGAAGAAGTAGACATGGTATTTTCTTCATTCTTCAATTGTTCTGGCCTTTTTTTTACAACAGGTGTTTTGCCTGGTAATGGCGACAGAGAAGGACCCAGGGATGACTCATTAGGCAACATACCGTATGTCTCTGCTTGAGAATCTCTTTCAGGGCCACCCTGGGAGTGCCAGGGGGCCACCTGGGGAATGGCATACTACTATGCCATTTCCAACTCCAGCCCACCATTTGAAAATAGAAGCATGAAGAATCGTATTCCTTGTAGCAACATAGAGCTACACATTTCCAGTCTTTGACTGACTTCTCCCACGTTGCAACCCAACCTATCCCTGTGACATCTACGTCCATTGCACTTAGGTGCTGTAGTATGCCTTATTCCTCTGTGTCTAGTTATTCTTGGGCTAGACGTAACTCCCTGTGGGTCTACTTTCTGGAATAGAATTTCTCCCTGTGGGTCTACTATCTGGAATAGAATTTCTCCCTGTGGGTCTACTTTCTGGAATAGAATTTCTCCCTGTGGGTCTACTTTCAGGAATAGAATTTCTCCCTGTGGGTCTACTTTCTGGAATAGAATTTCTCCCTGTGGGTCTACTTTCTGGAATTCAATTTCTCCCTGTGGGTCTACTTTCTGGAATCGGATTTCTCCCTGTGGGTCTACTTTCTGGAATAGAATTTCTACCTGTGGGTCTCTAGTTTTTCTATCCCCCTGTGCCCTGTCTGACGGGTTCTGTTGTTTGCTGGACCTCACCTTTGTTGTGTTGTCTGCTGGACCTCACCTTTGTTGTGTTGTCTGCTGAACCTCACCTTTTTTGCAACCCGCGTGCTGCCCGGTCCCACCTCACTGGTTCTTGTGTATGCCGGACATCTCCTCTGTCCTTCCCCAGTGAAGCGGTACACAGAGTGATCGCTGGCCTGGTGTGTCATACAGACTGACAGAGCACTGGCCCTGTGAGCTTATCTCCCTTCATGGGACCGATGATGTCTAAACTCATCCCTGACAGATAAACTCGTCCAACAGCCCCTCACATAGACTGACTGATACTTGAGCCTCTGCAGCAGCCATACATGGGGAAGCTAGGAATGAACAGCAGCTTTAGTAGAGGGGAAAAAGGGGACAGAGAGAGAGAGAGAGGCTGAAATAGGGGGGAGAGATGTAGACCTTACAGTGAAATGTTTACTTACGTGCCCATAACCAACAATCCAGTTTAAAAAAATACACGAATAAGAATAAGAAATAAAAGTAACAAGTAATTAACGAGCAGCAGTAAAACAACAATAGCGAGACCATATACAGGAATATTGTTTGTGTCTTTAGGGAAGCCAATGCACCCTCCTCAATATTAAAGTCCCTGCTTTTAAACAAGACTGTTCAGACATCTTGAAAAGGACATCTCTTAGGCTTATTTTCTATGTTAAAAGTTATGGTTTGGGATTTTGTCAATAAAGCCCTTTATCGACTTCCGAGAGAGAGAGAGAGAAAGAGAGAGAGAGAGAGAGAGAGAGAGAGAGAGTAGAGAAGGGTGAGTTAGGGTAGGGTAAGGTAGGGTAGGGTTGGCTAAGGTAGTGTAGGCTAAGGTAGGGTAGAGTAAGGTAGGGTAGGGTAAGGTAGGCTGAGGTAGCGTAGGGTAAGGTAGTGTAAGGTAAGGTATGGTAGGGTAGGGTAGGGTAGGGTCAGGTAGGGTAAGATAAGGTAGGGTAGGGTAAGGTAGGGTAGGGTAGTTTAGGGTAAGGTAGTGTAAGGTAGGGTAGACTAAGGTAGTGTAGGGTAAGGTAGTGTAAGGTAGGGTAGGGTTGTGTAAGGTAGGGTAGGCGAAGGTAGTGTAGGGTAAGGTAGGGTAGGGTAAGGTAGGGTAGGCTAAGGTAGTGTAGGGTAAGGTAGGGTAAGGTAAGGTAAGGTAGGGCAGGATAGGGTAGACTAAGGTTTTGTAGTTTAAGGTAAGGTAGGGTAGGGTTGGGTAAGGTAGGGTAGGCTAAGGTAGTGTGGGGTAAGGTAGGGTAGGTAGGGTAAGGTATGGTAGGCTAAGTTAGTGTAGGGTAAGATAGGTAAGGTAGGGTAGGGTAAGGTAGGGTAGGCTAAGGTAGTGTAAGGTAAGGTAGGGTAGGGTAGGGTTGGGTAAGGTAGGGTAGGCTAAGGTAGTGTGGGGTAAGGTAGGGTAGGTAGGGTAAGGTATGGTAGGCTAAGTTAGTGTAGGGTAAGATAGGTAAGGTAGGGTAGGGTAAGGTAGGGTAGGCTAAGGTAGTGTAAGGTAAGGTAGGGTAGGGTTGTGTAGGATAGGGTATACTAAAGTAGTCTAGGGTAAGGTAGTGTAAGCTAAGGTAGCGTAGGGTGGGGTTGGGTAAGGTAGTGTAGTGTAGGCTAAGGTAGTGTAGGGTGAGGTAGGGTAGGGTAGGGTAAGGTGGGGTAGGGTAGGGTAAGGCAGGGTAGGCTAAGGTAGTGTAGGGTGAGGTAGGGTTAGGTATGGTAGGGTAGGCTAAGGTAGGGTAGGGTTGGGTAAGGTAGGGTAGACTAAGGTAGTGTGGGGTAAGGTCGGGTAGGTAGTGTAAGGTATGGTAGGCTAAGTTAGTGTAGGGTAAGATATGTAAGGTAGGGTAGGGTAAGGTAGGGTAGGCTAAGGTAGTGTAAGGTAGGGTAGGGTTGTGTAGGATAGGGTATACTAAGGTAGTCTAGGGTAAGGTAGTGTAAGCTAAGGTAGGGTAGGGTGGGGTTGGGTAAGGTAGTGTAGGGTAGGCTAAGGTAGTGTAGGGTGAGGTAGGGTAAGGTAAGGTGGGGTAGGGTAAGGCAGGGTAGGCTAAGGTAGTGTAGGGTGAGGTAGGGTTAGGTATGGTAAGGTAGGCTAAGGTAAGGTAGGCTAAGGTAGTGTATGGTAAGGTAGGGTAGGGTAGGGTAGGGTCAGGTAGGGTAGGGGAAGGTAGGTAAGGTAAGATAGGGTAGGGCAAGGTAAGGTAGTGTAGTGTAGAGTAAGGTAGTGTAAGGTAGTGTAAGGTAGGGTAGGGTAAGGTAGAGTATGGTAAGGTAAGGTAGTATAGGGTGGGGTAAGGTAGGCAAGGGTAGGATAGTGTAGGGTATGGGGCTCTGTGGGCTGTGTTTGTGTTTGTGAAAAGAGCCCCTGGACCAGCTTGCTTCGGGGACTCTTCTCCAGGTTCATTTCTCTGTAGGTGATGGGTTTGTTATGGAAGGTTTGGGAATCACTTCCTTTTAGGTGGTTGTAGAATTGTACGTCTCGTTTCTGGATTTTGATCATTAGCGGGTATCGGCCTAATTCTGCTCTGCATGCATTATTTGGTGTTCTACGTTGTACACGGAGGATATTTTTTCAGAATTCTGCATGCAGTCTCAATTTGGTGTTTGTCATATTTTGTGATTTATTGGTTGGTGAGCAGACCCCAGACCTATAACTGATTCAAGTATTTTTAGCCAGATCCTAATTGTTATGTCGAATTTTATGTTCCTTTTGATTGCGTAGAAGCCCCTTCTTGCCTTGACTCTCAGATCATTCACAGCTTTGTGGAAATTACATGTGGAGCTGATGTTTAGGCCGAGGCATGTTTGTGTGCTCTAGGGAAAAAGTGTCTAGATGGAATTTAAATGTGTGGTCCTGGCAGAATCTGTGCACAGAAGCACCAGATCATCTGCAAACAGTAGACTTTTGACTTTTGATTCTAGTAGCGTGAGGCCGGGTGCTGCAGACTGTTCAAGTAACCTCTCCAATTCATTGATATTTTGAAGAGGGTGCGGCTCAAGCTGCATCCAACGGCCCCTGTTTTTTGCCAATTTTAACCTCAGACTTGTTGTATACATGGATTGTATAATTTTTTATGTTTTTCCCCCAATACCACTTTCCATCAATTTGTATCGCAGACCCTCATGCCAAATTGAATCTAATGCTTTTTTGAATCAACAAAGCATGAAAAGAATACGTTACAGTATGGGGATTCTCTCACACACACCTACAAACAAAAAAGGGTTAGGGTAAGGGTTAGGGTTAGGGTTAGGGTAAGGGTAAGGGTAAGGGTAAGGGTAAGGGTAAGGGTAAGGTTTAGGGTTAGGGTTAGAAAAAAGCAAACGTTGATGTCATCACTCACTACAACACTGCTAACATTATGCAACACAACAGGCATAGTCCACCCTTTAGAATTCGTTACACAAACACATTTCCAATCAGAATCCTAAACATAAACATTATACAACATAAAATCCTGATAATGGTGACTAATTCTTTGGTCACCAAATAAAGTCATTGAATGTGCAGCTAACATGATACATCACTCCCTGTGTAGGTCCCCCATCAGCATGGGGGAGAAGCAGGATCATTTTGGAGGTGAATGATTAGTGGTAATTGCGCATTCAGAAATATGCCCACATCCCCTGCATTCCAATATTCTAGATTCCATACAGGCTTTTTCTCTGCAGGCCATCCTGCATGGTAATTGTGAGAGGGAATCGGTGAAGACCAGCTATCTGTCTGGGCTTTGATATGCACTTACCATTTAGCTGTTTCATATTATGGAAAAGGAAATTGCTTAAAAAAAATGACTAGTGCCTTATTACTCTTGAACCAGTTAAGTGGTTGATAAATAAAGCCATGGGAATTGGAAAAATTGTTCTAACGAACGAGGACGTGAGGGAGTTACGGAAGAATAATGAACAGTACATGGAGAGATGGAGGAAACATGTTTCTGACCATACAGTTACATAAATGATACCTCAAGACATGTCTCTTTAACTAATAATGAAGAATGCGTGGAGGGAAGGCAGAGCAAGGATGCCATGCAAGGAGGGTATAAAAACAAACATCAAGAAATGTCTCAAATATCCCTCTAACAACGAGTGTTTATAATATTTACATGGGCCGGAAGAGCATGTTTGCTCTGAAAAGGTAAGTGGAGATTTGAAGACAGCTTGGCCCGAAAGTGTCCACTGCGCTCCAGAAGTAGGCTATGATACAGCCTCAATGCTATTTGAAGTGAGAAAGACAGACAACCCAGATATTTCCTCTATTTATTCAGCCATTTTAGGTCTGGGCTATTCAGACTCTCAGACTTTTCAGAAGCCCTCGCCCCGTCTCTATCTCTCAGTCTGTCTTCACGAGCACCTTTAACTGTCTCTCAGGCTGTCCTCACTAGCACCTTTAACTGTCTCTCAGGCTGTCCTCACTAGCACCTTTAACTGTCTCTCAGGCTGTCCTCACTAGCACCTTTAACTGTCTCTCAGGCTGTCCTCACTAGCACCTTTAACTGTCTCTCAGGCTGTCCTCACTAGCACCTTTAACTGTCTCTCAGTCTGTCCTCACCAGCACCTTTAACTGTCTCTCAGTCTGTCCTCACCAGCACCTTTAACTGTCTCTCAGGCTGTCCTCACCAGCACCTCTCCTGGTTTTATAGATGCTTCTGTTGTTCAGAATAAGATTCTGAGTGCACAGGCTGGTGATACTGCATAATATTTATACCGTAGTCAATTGAACTCTACAGTTTTTGACAGACTTCCTCTCTTCCTCACTCTCTCTCTCTCTCTTTATTGTCCCTACCGCTGAACACAGTAAATACTGAAGCTGTGAAGCTGTGAAGGATGCTGACACACAGAGAGCATGGGAAATGTTCATCTGCTCCCTACACAGCAGGGGGTCCGATTGCTAGGTTTATCTCAAAGCATGTCAAACTCAGCATCTGTCAGTAGTGAAATGATTATCTTATCCATTTCAAAATCGATTTTCTCTCATATCTCCACACATACGTGCATGCATTTATGGGAAGATATCATAGCCTGTTATTCCTATTGAAGAACCGTCATATCAGTCTCATTGATTAGCTCAGCTCATGTTTGTTAGAATGTTAGCTATTGACCTCCACAGTGTGATAGTGTGTTAGCCTATCCTAGTCATGCTTAATGAATGGCCAGAGGGTTTGATATAGTAATGGTAGTATAGGAGAGGACCATGTAAAATAGATTAGAGATGCTGGGCTGTCCAGATAGGGTTGAGTCCCAAATTACACCCTATTCCCTTTAAAGTGCACTACTTTTGACCAGATCCCTATGGGTCCTGGTTAAAAGTAGTACACTATATACGGAGCAGGTAGCCATTTGGGGCACGGCCATAGTGTATATGAACATGGAAATGTAATATATAGAGCCCAGTATAAATATAAATAGATCCCAGTATGAATATATATAGATAATATATAGAGCCCAGTATAAATATATATAGATAATATATATATATAGCCCAGTATTAACATATACAGTAGAGATAATATATAGAGCCCAGTATAAATGTATAGAGATAAAATATAGAGCCCATTATACATATATAGAGATAATATATAGAGCCCAGTATAAATATATAGAGATAATATATAGTGCCCAGTATAAATATATAGAGATAATATAAAGAGCTCAGTATTAACATATATAGATAATAATAGAGCCCAGTATTGATTAATTGGAATGCATTCCAGGTGACTAACTCATGAAGCTGGTTGAGAGAATGCCAATAGTGAACAAAACTGTCATCAAGGCAAAGGTGGGCTACTTTGAAGAATCTCAAATATAAAATATGTTTGGATTTGTTTAACACTTTTGTAGTTACTACATGATAGCATATGTGTTATTTCAGAGTGTTGATGTCTTCACTATTATTCTACAAGTAGAAAATAGTTAAAATTAAGAAAAACCCTGGAATGAGTAGGTGTGTCCAAACTTTTGACTGGTACTGTATATAGATAATATATAGAGCCCAGTATGAATATATAGATATGATATACAACTCAGCAGGTTTCTGAAGCTCCCTGTGGGGAAGCAGTTCATCTCTGGCGTTACTGCTGGAAGACTACAGGATAAGTCTGGATTACATCCACAAGAGTTAATCATGCATGAAAGTTGTCTGAATTATAATGATATGATATGAGTCTGTGTTATAAGCAGGAGGTAGATCATACTCTATCTTAAAGTAATAGTTTTCTGTGTAGAAACTAAGCACGGCTTCATTGCTTCACAATGCAGCGAATTCTGTAAAGACTTGAACCGGTTCCCACATGGCTGGAAGACTGTCACACAAAGAGATCAGTAGCCTAAGTACTACGGCAATGATCACTGCAATGACCTAGCTCTTCGCAGCCTGTGTCTCGTACCTCTGTAGGCGAGGTGGTGGGTGGTAAGGTGTTTATCCCAGACCACAGACTTAGCACAAACTCAGCTGTCGAGTGTTATCTATCTCTCCCTGAGTCCTTGGCAGGAATATCTACATCTGTCTGCCCACTGGTGGGTGAGCTACAAAGATCTTTTTCTATCTGCCTCATCGACACCCCTGATTTCAGCCTAAACCCTCAAGCTTCCCAGCTTCACCTTTTCCTCTAAAGGCATTTAGCCTACTCAGCATGCATGGCCTAAACCCTGGGCTCAGATTCTCACCTGTCTGGATACTGTTGTTAGCCTACTCTCTGCCAGGTAGCAGCATTAGCCTTTTAGCCTTTCACCTGTTTGTGTGTGGGCGCCAGCTACCGTTAGCATCATTAGAACAATGGCCTTAAACGTGCCACTACTAGAGGCTTGCCATTGTTTGTATGCGTGCGGCTGTGCGTTTCCATCTGCCTGACCTAGAAGCCAGAGCATTGCCTAGAATCGTGTGTAAACAGATCGGAG
Source organism: Hucho hucho (assembly GCA_003317085.1). Classification (NCBI taxonomy): domain Eukaryota; kingdom Metazoa; phylum Chordata; class Actinopteri; order Salmoniformes; family Salmonidae; genus Hucho; species Hucho hucho. Next base: position 89,746 of record QNTS01004079.1, on the reverse strand, counting down.
GATGTCTCTTACGTTTTCATCTGCCTGACCTAGAAGCCAGAGCGTTGCCCAGGATGGTATAAAACAGATAGGAGGATTTCTCTTCCGTTTCCATCTGCCTGACCCAGAAGCCAGAGCGTTGCCCAGGATGGTATATAAACAGATAGGAGGATGTCTCTTCCGTTTCCATCTTCCTGACCCAGAAGCCAGAGCGTTGCCCAGGATGGCATATAAACAGATAGGAGGATGTCTCTTCCGTTTCCATCTACCTGACCCAGAAGCCAGAGCGTTGCCCAGGATGGTATATAAACAGATAGGAGGATGTCTCTTCCGTTTCCATCTTCCTGACCCAGAAGCCAGAGCGTTGCCCCGGATGGTGTGTAAACAGATGTGAGGATGTCTCTTCCGTTTCCTTTATCTTTTCCCTCTTGTCTTCCCCTTGCGCGCCAAGTCCAAGACGTTCTCTGATGTTCAAAGGAAGGCAGCCTCATCCCAAAGCTGCTGCCGGCTCTGTCTCCATCTGTAACTGGGGAATAGAGGATCTCTGGAGCTCTTACCCACGGTGTCTGCTGTCCACCTGATTACACTGAGCTGCTGGGATCTCAGTGGCTTGTATTCTTGTTTTTTTGTACTGTTTTGTATCCCTGCCTCCAACCATAATTGTTCATATTTCATGGCTCTACTAAAGGCTTGACATTGTTGAGGCTGACCCTATCTTAGATTTCTGAGTCAGTATGATATTCACAACTTTTTTTGGTTGTGTCGTGCGTGCATTGCATGTTGGATGTTGCCCCTGAGATGTTAGTGGAGGGATTTGAAAATACCAAGAGGGCACCACTTCAAACTGGCTGGAGTGTTTTGTCATTCAGCTCAAAGCTATTTCCTCTCCTGTAAGAGCTGGCAGGAACAATGTATTTGCCAGAGCAGCTGAAGTTCATCTCTCTGGAGAAGCCCATAGAAAGGTCATAGAATGGTCATAGAAAGGTCATAGAAAGGTCATAGAAAGGTCAGGAGCAGAGTGTTACAGTATTTTATGGGATTTCTCTTGTTTGTCTCTCTTGATTTCTCTCCCTTTAGTTCTCTCCCTTTGTTGCTCTGTGTAAGATCTTAACCTAGAAGTCTAGACATTAAGATGTTTCGTTGAAAAAGTATGAGTGCAATATTATGCCTTTTATGTTTTGTTGGCGATCGGTGAAGGTCTTGGACCAAAATGGTTGCTCTTTATTAAATGTCCTTTTACCAGAATAACTACAGTGTGGGACTCCATTTCATACACTCCATGCTTTTTGTTCTCCTTTTGGTTCAAGGTAGAACCCTTTCGGATTCCATGTAAGACGCTTTCCAAAATGGTTCTACGTGGAACCAAAAAGCGTTCTCCCTGAAACCAAGAAGGGTTCTCCTATGGGGACAGCCGAAGGACCCTTTTTCATTATTCAAACGTTTCCTCCTTATTTGAGGGAAAACTGAGAGAACAAGAGAAAAGTTGAAGAACAAGAGAAACGCGAGACAAATGACTGGATGAATTTAGTCTGCTTGATTTATGGTGCACAATTTTGACCAGGAGACCCAAAATGAAATAGCTCGAATTCACCAGCACTTTAAATTAAATATCTACGGAACAGATTCTAATTTGATCACCAAGCTGTTTCAATTTCATTAGCCTGGTCCCTAATGGACTTTCACGGCACTGTATTCCATCGAGCACAAATCTTATTTAGTGGCTGTTTATATATTAACCCTGGTCGCGCTGCCCACGTGTTAGTTCACAGCCCAGGCAATTAATGTGTTTCTGTGTTTCTGTGTGTTTGTGCATTCAAGCGTATGTGTCTGAGCAACTGTATGTATGTATGTGTGTGTGTGTGTGTGTG